>JAKTTQ010000009.1:0-97376 GCA_030581555.1 [Candida] argentea
TTCAGTTTTCTTCCATGCTGAGGGCATTACCTTTTGGACGTCACTTCTTTGATAAAATCCTGAAGTGAATGAAAACCTGACGACAAAAGGAGCACTATCAAAGCGACAACCACGATCATGAACACCACGATTGCAATGAAAAGGAGTGCTATTTCTTTTCTGTTCTTCGCCTTCCAGATCCTCTCCACTTTCACGTGGTCTTTCCCAGACTCATCTGAGGAAGTCAATTTGTAGTCTAGCTCCCTCTCTAAAAAGGCGGACACGAATCTCAAAATCATTACGAAAGAGGCTGCAAATATCGTAATGACAAGCTGCCACCAAAACCCTGTTGTAATATTGTCAAACATCCCTGATCTCAAAGTAACGCGTATAAGTATGTAGAGTGTAGTGAGCACGAGAACTACTAGAAGTGCGGCTACTGGGTAACTTCCATCTGGCATATCATGGTACTTTTGGTCTGCGTTTAACTTTTCTTTTCTTTCAGCAGCTGGTGAGGAAGGGTATGGATCACAATCCGAATTCTCTTTTGTGTTCGGTGACATTTGAACTTCGTACCCCGCGTTCGTGAAGAGCGTTGGTAGTGAGAAAGAAGTCGTCTACTCGAAGGACGCGGGTGATTTTCGAAGTAGAGAAGAGGAAACCGCAGCCCCTAAGGCTCTAGGCCCCTATTCCTGCATAGCGCACTTACCCCGGAATCTCCATGCCCACACTTCGGAGATTCCAAAGAAAGTCAGTTTCGTTCAGTGATGCCCACTAATCTTCCTTGTGGCTTCCCAAGCTGGATATTCGGGGATCGATCGGGTCATCTGTCTATTTACCATGATACATTCTGAATGTCCCTACTTGAAATTGTCGGAAATTCCCCCCGCTCTATAACTTAGAACGTGGCTTCAATTGATTGCAGGGCGGCCACACAACTACTTTTCAGGATTGGACCACGTCCAACATTTTTGACAAATATAGCGAGAGGAACTCCCAGATCCAAATCTACCTCTAGTATGAGTACCTTTCTCCTACCCAAGGGTACCTCGTCGCCGCTAACACACTCTGGGTTCAATCTACAAGGCGCAAGAACCAGACCGGGAAGCCTGCGAGACGAAGCCCCGCACCGCAATACTAAAAGAGCCATATGCGGGGTCAATTTTAAAGCTTACCTCGCTACAATCAAGGCAGTGCCAACACACAAATGAGCTTCCTGAGTGTAAAGTGTGATAAGGGCTTCATAGAGATAAAGGGTCATGGGTAACAATTTACATAGGCTGTGGCGGTAGTCGCGACCATCCCGGCGCCATAAGGGGCCCGCCACGAGCGCTGTTGAGGCCGTCTTCCGCACTTGCAGAATCTTTTTTCGGTTGAAATCTCGAGTTTCTCTCGATCGCATCGCATCGCATCGCGAACCCCGAAAAGCAAAAGCGATTCGTCAGACACCGATACACCACTAGTAATCTCTTTTAGTTTTATACAATGAGTATCCAGGCAGACGATATCACTCTTGATATCGAGCTTGTCGATCGCTTATATGAAGCTTATGGTGAACTGCTTAATTTGAAGCATACCGCTCCCTATTTCAAATTCGATCCTTCAAAGTCCGTTTCCGATAATTTGAATGGCCTTGCACTCTTTGCTTTACAGCCACTGGCTACTTTGCCCACATTGTATGCATATAAGCCAATTTTCCTAGACTTGGTCTCAAGATGGCTCTCCTCGGCGTCAGATTTTGAACATAGCTATTGCAATGCCAGCAACCAGCCTCGCAACAAACTCCCCGGCCTGATCATCTTGGCGGCATTGTCCAGACTCGTGACCATATTTAATGAATGCTTGAGTATGACGGAGCACTTTTTATCTCAGTCCGATATCTTCGCCATCATTCAAGAGAGGAACCCTGCCGTTCGCGAATTGGAATCTGTTCTTCTTGCATTCTACAGACTCCTTAATCACGACAGTTATAGGTTCCTGCGCTTCGTTTCTCCTCAAGTGTTATATAACAT
Source organism: [Candida] argentea (assembly GCA_030581555.1). Lineage (NCBI taxonomy): Eukaryota > Fungi > Ascomycota > Pichiomycetes > Serinales > Debaryomycetaceae > [Candida] argentea. The sequence continues at coordinate 1,992 of JAKTTQ010000009.1, forward strand.
CATCTTCATCAAAGATGCTGGTACCGACTTCAATGTCGCCAAGTTCTTGGCAATCGAGATCTTGTCAAAGTATCTTCATGCTTCTGAAAAGTCCCGTATACGCATGATCGAGCTCCATATCGAAGGAGAGTGTATCTCAGCGTATGAATGTGACAGTGGAATCGACTACCGCTTTCTCTCGATCCTCGAGGCAAAAACAGTCTCGAATTATACTAAGTTGCCAAGAAACATGGACGCGCATCCCATGAAATCCGACCAGAATATTATGGTGAGAACCTCTGACTTGAGCTCATTGGTGACTTCTGTTTGTGGAATTTTGGTGCCCAACTTGCTGCGAGATGCCACCTCAGGGAAAGAATCGATTTCATCGCGCTTCGTGCCCACGGAGAATGCCATCACTGTTCTCCGTGAAATGGCCATTTGCGTCCAGGAGAATAAACCAATCATGCTTTTCGGAAATGCAGGTTCCGGAAAGACGTTTCTTGCCAATCAGTTGGCCAGATACATGGATTGCGACAACACTGTTGTCAAGATCCATTTGGGAGAGCAAACTGATGCGAAATTGCTTTTAGGAGCCTACACCACCGGCCAGAAACCCGGCACCTTTGAATGGAAGGCTGGTGTTTTGACAGCCGCAGTTGAAGAGGGTCGCTGGATCCAGATCGAGGATATCGATAAGGCTCCCACCGAGGTCTTGTCTACATTGTTGACGTTATTGGAGAAACGTGAACTCAACATTCCTTCGAGAGGTGAGGTCATCAAGGCCAGAAACGGATTTCAAATCATTTCCACCATCCGCACCTCAAATGAGTCGGGAAAACTCGTCGTGCCCGATATGATCGGTTCTAGACTTTGGAATTTGATTCAGGTCCAAGTCCCCGCCGATCCAGAGTTGAGAGAAATCCTCATCGCCAAGTATCCTGCTTTGACCCATTTGATCAATGGTTTCATCAAATGCTTCAATGCCATCCAAAAGATTTATTCTTCAAACTCATTCATATCGTTGAACAGAGGCTCTCACCCAAGAGTTATTTCTTTCAGAGACTTGACGAAATTCTGTGCCAGATGCGATGTTTTGCTCAAAAATGAAGGTGTCACTGACCCGCTGCAGCTTTTGGAAACGGCTGTCTATGACAACATTTTTGCCGAAGCAGTGGATTGCTTTGGAAGCGCGGTTACTGAGCATGCCGCCTTGTCACCTCTAGTCCTAGCAATTGGCGAGGCTTTGGAGTTGCCCACTTCCAGAATTAACTTTTACTTGAGCAAGCATGTCCCTATTCTCTTGGAGGACAACGATGATCTCAAGATTGGTAGAGCGAGGTTGCAGAAGCAAAATAAGGCGTCGCACTCCAAGAAACGGACCGGAAACGATATTGCTTTTGCCAGGACTCATCATTCGTTGCGATTGATGGAACAGGTGGGTGTCGCCATTCAAATGACCGAACCCGTTCTTTTGGTCGGTGAAACCGGTACCGGTAAAACCACAGTCGTGCAAGAGATTGCAAATATGATGAACAAGAAGCTCGTGGTCATCAACGTTTCTCAACAAACCGAGTCTGGCGATCTACTAGGCGGATACAAACCGGTGAGCACCAAATCTCTCGCGGTGCCTATCCAAGAGACGTTTGAGCACTTGTTCCTCGAGACTTTCTCCAAAAAGAAGAATGAGCGCTTCTCTCAGGTTTTATCGAAATGCTTCAACAAAAGCCAATGGAAAAATGTCACCAAGCTTTGGATCGAGGCTTTCAAGATGGCTGATGGTATTTTGAGGAGCGCAGACCTCGATTCTACCGAAAATGGCGGTCCCAAAAAGAAAAGAAAACTCTCTCCTGACCAATGCAATGCTTTATGGGATCAGTGGGTAGACTTTGATGCAAAGGTCCATGCCTTCGAGGTGCATGCTCAATCCTTGGAAAACACCTTTGCCTTCGATTTCGTGGAAGGTTCGTTGGTAAAGGCCGTGAAAAATGGTGACTGGTTGTTGTTGGATGAAATCAACTTGGCATCGCCCGATACTTTGGAAAGTATATCTGATCTTTTATCAGAGACAGCAAGCCAACGATCTGTTTTGTTGACTGAACGTGGTGATATCGAATCGGTGAAAGCCCATCCCAGCTTTCGCATCTTTGGGTGCATGAACCCTTCCACCGACGTGGGTAAGCGAGACTTGCCCTTGAGTATCCGCTCCAGATTCACCGAAATTTACGTGCATTCTCCAGATAAGGAAATTCTGGATTTGTTGATGATCATTGACAAGTACATTGCTCGTTACGCTGTGGGCGATGAATGGGTCGGCAATGATATTGCACTGTTGTATCTTGAAGCAAAGAGATTATCTGAGTCGAATGCAATTGTCGACGGAGCCAATCAGAGACCACATTTCAGTATTCGTACCTTGACACGAACATTGATTTACGTCCGCGACATTGTTGCAATCTATGGTTTGAGAAGGTCGCTCTTCGAAGGATTCTGCATGTCTTTCTTGACCTTGCTCGACTCAAAGTCGGAAGAGATACTTCGTCCCATAATCGCCAAGTACACTACCGATAAACTCAAGAACGCCAATGCCGTGTTGAAGCAATGCCCTCCTTGTCCACTGTCATCCCAAGATACCTACGTCCAATTCAGACATTTCTGGATGAAGTGTGGTCCCTGCGAGATTGTTCCTCAACCTCAATACATCATTACTCCTTTCGTTGAAAAAAACATGCTCAACTTGGTACGGGCTACCTCTGGAAGACGATTCCCCGTTTTGGTACAAGGTCCCACCTCTGCCGGTAAGACATCCATGATCAAATATCTCGCTGATATCACGGGCCACAAGTTTGTCAGAATCAATAATCATGAGCACACTGACCTCCAAGAATATTTGGGCTCATATGTGTCTGATGATACCGGCAAATTAGTTTTCAAAGAGGGCGCTTTGGTCGAGGCCTTGCGCAAGGGCCATTGGATTGTTCTTGATGAGTTGAATCTTGCCCCAACGGATGTTTTGGAAGCATTGAATCGTCTCCTCGATGATAATCGTGAACTCTTCATCCCAGAGACTCAGGAGGTCGTGCACCCGCATCCCGACTTCATGATCTTTGCCACCCAGAATCCTCCGGGAATATATGGAGGTCGCAAGATTTTGTCAAGAGCTTTTAGAAATAGATTCTTGGAGTTGCATTTCGAGGATATTCCTCAAGATGAGTTGGAGATTATCTTGAGAGAAAGATGCCAAATCGCGCCAACCTACTGCAAGAAGATCGTCGAGGTTTATCGTCGCTTATCGGTGCAACGGCAATCTACCCGCTTGTTCGAACAGAAGAATTCATTCGCGACATTAAGAGATTTGTTCAGATGGGCTTTGAGATCAGCAGTGGGCTATGACGAACTTGCGGCGAATGGTTACATGCTTTTAGCTGAGAGAGTGCGTAAGGACGAAGAAAAGCTCGTCGTCAAGAAAACAATTGAAGATGTGATGCGCGTGCAAATCGATATGGATGCCTTCTATAACAAGCTCGAAGATGCTGCATTATTCAAATCTGACGAGACCGTTGTGTGGACCAAGGCGATGAGGAGATTGGCAGTCCTCGTGGAACAAGCCTTGAGGTATAATGAGCCATTGTTACTTGTTGGTGAGACCGGTTGTGGTAAGACTACTATCTGTCAGATCTTGGCCAAGTTTTCCGGCAAACAATTGATCACCATCAATGCTCATCAAAACACGGAGACCGGAGATATTCTCGGGGCTCAAAGACCTGCCCGCCACAGATCGACGAATCAGCTGGATTTGGTGTCGGCCTTGCACACATTTTTCAAGGCTGTGGACGCCGACATCACGGGGCTCTCATCACTTGATGATTTGTTGGAAAAGTATGATATTATGATCAAGTCGGACGAATCCTTGAAAGCTCTTTCTCATGATGTGGAAGAAGCCAGATCACGAATGTCCGTGCTTTTCGAATGGAGCGATGGTCCTTTGACGCAAGCAATGAAGACAGGGGACTTTTTCCTCTTGGATGAAATATCTTTGGCCGATGATTCGGTCTTGGAGCGGCTCAATTCGGTGTTGGAGCCTGAAAGGTCTTTGCTTTTGGCCGAAAAGGGCTCAGATGATGCCAATATCACCGCCGCCAATGGGTTCCAATTCTTGGCTACCATGAACCCCGGTGGAGATTACGGAAAGAAGGAGTTGTCGCCAGCATTGCGAAACCGTTTCACCGAGATATGGGTGCCTTCGATGAGCGACTTCAATGATGTGAGAGAGATTGTTGCCTCGCGCTTGAACAACGGGGCTCATGCTGAACTGATTGTGCAATTCTCGGAATGGTTTGGAAAGAAATTTGGCGGCGGCAGCACAGAGAATGGTGTTATTTCTCTTCGTGATATTTTGGCTTGGGTCGACTTTATCAATTCGGTCCAAGCCAGTGTCGACGAATATGCTGCTTTACTACACGGAGCTTGCATGGTGTTCATAGACGCTCTTGGTACCAACAACACAGCATTCTTGGCGGAGGATGAGGCTCGCCTCCATCAAGAAAAGATTGATTGCGTCGAGAAGTTGTCTGAGAGTTGCCATCACAATCTCCTAGAGATATACAATGCTCGCAATGTCGTGACAGTTTCTGCCCTGGAAGTGAAATCGGGGTTGTTCTCCACGGAGAGAGTAACTATCGAGACCCCTTTTGATGATTTCAATCTTCTAGCTCCAACCACGGCAGCAAACGCCATGCGGGTGATCAGGGCAATGCAGGTCCATAAGCCTATTTTATTGGAAGGAAGTCCTGGTGTGGGAAAGACAAGTTTAATTTCTGCCATCGCTAAAGTCACTGGCAATCCTTTGACGAGAATTAACTTGTCTGAGCAAACTGATCTTGTTGACCTTTTTGGGTCAGACGCCCCCGCGGAGGGAGCATCGGCGGGCCAATTTGTGTGGAAAGATGCACCATTTTTGCGAGCGATGAAGAAGGGAGAATGGGTTCTTCTTGATGAAATGAATTTGGCCTCCCAGTCGGTTTTGGAAGGTTTGAATGCGTGTTTAGATCATCGTGGTGAAGCTTACGTTCCTGAGCTTGACAGATCCTTTCCCCGCCATCCCGACTTTAAGGTTTTTGCAGCTCAAAACCCGCAATACCAAGGTGGAGGTAGAAAGGGATTACCCAAATCTTTTGTGAACAGATTCAGCGTTGTTTACGTCGATGTGTTAAAATCTGAGGATCTTGTGATGATTTCTCAACATCTCTATCCTACAGTCCGAGAAGAAACCATCTCTCAATTGATACACTTCGTGTCTTTGCTTGAGGAAGAAGTCGGAATCAAAAGGCAATGGGGTGCAGCAGGCGGGCCCTGGGAATTTAATTTGCGTGATTCTTTAAGATGGCTTGCCATGCTCAATTCCGCCAGCATTATAGGTGATTTGAAGCCAAGCGACTTTTTGAACATGATTATTTGCCTGAGGTTCCGCTCAGTACAAGACAGAGAAAACGCAAAGTCATTATTCGAGTCTGTATTTGGCGATTCTGTGAAGCGTGACAACTACTATTCCATCACGCCGGAGTTTGTGCAAATCAATGGTGCCATCATTCCTCGAACTCGAATCTTGCAGAAAGCGGTCTATCCCGGCTTGGTACCTTTACAGTGCAACTTTCAAATTTTGGAAACTGCCATTCAATGTATCAACAATAGCTTGCCGATGATAATTGCGGGCCCCGCCAATGCAGGAAAGACTTGCCTTGTCAGATTTTTGGCTCAGATTGTTGGAGCTGAGGTAGATGAATTCGCCATGACTAGTGACGTGGACTCTATGGATATTCTTGGGGGTTACGAGCAGGTGGATTTGACTAGAGCAGTCTCAAAGCTTATTGGCGAGCTTTACCAAGAATTGGAAGTCAATTCTGTTTTGGTTATGAGTGCTGAACTGAACAAGTCCGATTCTTTGACAAGCACGTTGGATTTTATGAAGACGATTAGGACCACGAAAACTACCGTGGCGAATTTCGAAGAATTCCACGCTAGATTCAGCCTGTACCATTCGGGCCATAACAGTGAGCACATGCAAACAATCTACAATAAATCAGAGGTTTTGAAGCACAAGATCGAAACTGATAAGCGTGTCAAGTTTGAGTGGTTTGATGGTCAATTAGTCCAAGCGGTCGAGAAGGGCCATTGGTTGGTCTTGGATAATGCCAATTTGTGTAATCCGTCTGTCTTGGATCGCTTGAATTCTTTGCTCGAGACAAATGGTGTTTTGGTAATCAATGAGTGCAACGCGGAGGACGGAACGCCCCGGACGTTGAAACCCCATCCTCTGTTCCGATTGTTCATCACCATGGACCCCAAATATGGCGAACTTTCTCGCGCGATGCGCAACAGAGGGGTGGAGGTTTATGTTGATGCTCTTACGAATAGAGTTACAGAGTTTGACGGCAAGATGCTTGGAATGGACATGATCAAGCCTAAACTGGAGGAGTTGGACAAATCTTTACTGGCGCTTCTGTTCAGCGAGTGCAAGCCCCAGCCCGTTTCTGCTTTCATGCCCGCCAATGAGTCAGAAAATAGAGAGTTGGCTGTGCTCGAGGATATTGTGTTTGCCGAGGCCAATCTCATGCCTCAAATTCTTGGTGCAATTGGTGTGATCTCCACATCGAGCGGTAGACTGATCAATCTGTGGGAAAGCACAATTGCCATATCGTCCTTGTATTCCTCAGAACAAAAGGCGACTTCGAGTCATTTGAAATCAATCTTCGATTTTATTTCGCAGAATGGTACCACCGATGCCTTACTTCAAGTCTACGAGCCTTTGGACGAAATAGCCAGCCTTTCAACTCATTCCCAGGCTAGCTTTGCTATTTTTCAGCCTCTTCATCTTTTGAGGAACAACGCGCTCAAGTCTAGATTGGTATCAGTGGCGCCTGAGGTGGATAGCAACGAGCCAACCTTACTTTTTGATGTAGCCAGAAGATTAGTGGCAGCAAAACAGATGTTGCTGACAATTGAAAATAGGGCCACGAATGGAAAGCTCGGCGATCTCAGGTACATCGAGAAATCTGCCGCCCATGAGCTTGGACGCAATGTGAAGGCTCCGCCGCGATTGGCAATTTATAGACTTGTGAAGGATTTGAACACTTTCGTCAACAATCGCTTCATGTCAATCGTCCAGAGCTTTTGTTTGGCTCCTAATGTCCTTCAGGCCCTTTTTGAGCTCCAGGGACTATGGGAAAGTTTGTTTGCCGCCTCTTTCGAACAAAATGAATCTAAGATGAAGGTATTCTGGGAGATCCTCTCCGCCTGGGAGGAAAGATGCAAGGTTTTTGATGAGGATGAAAAAAAGTTGTTATCCAGCATCATTAAAGTTTTCAGCCAGAATTTGAACTTGACAAGTGGATCGTCAATTCACACCATATGGGAGCACTTTCGCGCAGTATATCCCAAGAGTGAGAAGAAATGGAAGCAATTCGAGCGCTTACTGTCAGTGGCTGCCAAATTTGATGACGTTGCGTCATTACAGTTCCGTGAGTCCTTCGACGTGATCAGAGAATTGAGGAACTCTATCGTTTGTCTCTATGAGGACATCATTTATAATGACATTGCCGATGACGATATGGAAGTCATTTTCGAGAATTTAACGAGTGGTATTGATGGCCTCAATGAATTGTCGAAAGGGTTCATGACTCAAAGAACTCGGCCCTTCAAGAAAGAGTTCGAATTGATCGCATTATCTGTGGAAGTAGCTGGTGCCGTGAAGAAGTCTGACCCCTTTGACGCACTTTTATTCTTATCGGCATATTCTTGCGCGTCGACGAAGTCCTTCTTCAGCTTCAAACAAACCCTGCTACCATTCCCCGCATTCTTGAGCAAGCTTTGGTCATTGGAAAGTGGCAAATGCGAATCCTTAATTTCAAAATTTGTTTCCGATGATCTTTCTGCTGCTACTTTGAGTAAATCTAATGATCTTACCCAAACTCCCGGCGATGAACTAAGCCAGAAGCTTGAGGACGCGAAGTCGTTGGGTACACAACTCATTCAAAACTCAAAGGATATTTTGATCGATCAGTCGTCAAATTTGAAGATGGTTTTGATCTCTTGGATCGCGAAGATGATCAACGCGCATATGGAAACTTTTGCTCTCGAGACTAAGACTCAACTTTCGGAGTTGATCTCGAACTTGACCGTTCATGACTCGGCCTCGGTGGCGTTGCTTTGCGGACTACTTGAGCAGTCACAGGAGGAGAGCTTTTCAAGCGTGTGCACCCAATATTTTGCTCCGTGTCTTATCTTATTGTGCACTGACGACTCTATGCAATCCTTGGGAAAGGCGTGGATTTTGTTTGCATGCGGTTCGATTCAACTCTACGTCCCCAGCTCTCCCGCGGATCCCGCTGTGATTGAGCATGTCATGTACCAGAGATTTGAGGAGCAGCGCCAAGCTGCGGAGGATCTTATTGCGACCTGGGCGCGTGCTCGGCTGGTCACAACAGGCGATGATTTGACCAACATCGAAGAACTCTTGCCTGAGCTTTTGCCAACCAATTGCCCCGAGAAACCTAGAGTCTACCGACCCTCAAGCCCCATCGATAATCTCTTTGAAGAATGGAAGGCTTTTGTGAATTCATCCATAAATGTTGGTGCTGTTGAGAATTTATTGGAAAATGCCGCTTGCCTTACCGAGAAGGGCCACATGGTGCGCGAGATGTTTCAAAATAACTCCTCCCAATTCATGCAAAGGATGGATAAAAGCTTTGTGCTTTATTCTGATTTGAATGATATCCTTGGTGGATATGTGCTTGGGCTCAAACTCGGTGTCGATTTGATGTCTTTCGGCAAGCGTAACGAGACTTGCACACTTTCGCTCGACCGCCTTTGGCCTGTTGATGCCGCGGCTTTGAGCAGCGGCCCCACCCTTTCCAAGATTTTTGGTGTGAATGGAGAGCTTTGTCACACTTTGAGTGTTGACTCGATGCTTCCTGAATACATGCTGTTATATTTCATGAAATTATGCTTCTCTCACAGCTACAAACATGACAAAGAAATTGCTGCAATCCTCGCACAAAGCTTCCAGATGATTTATTATAGATGGTCAGTCAGACGAGTTAAAGAGGAGCAGGAAAACGCCCATTCTGGCAGTTTGTTCAAACATGTTGATATTGACGATGATGGCGATGCCGAATTGCGAGCTCTCTTCCCAGATTTCGAGGAGGTGATCGATGTGAGCGGCGACTCTTCCAAGACTAATACCTCTTTTGAAAGCTTTTACTATGCTGTCGCAAAAGTGTATACTGATGAATTGCTTAGTCGCAATACTACCAGCTTCGAATGTGTCATGAAGGATGGTGCAGAGCTTATTGATCTCATGTCTCTGCAAAACAGTTCTTCCAGAAACGACGCTCCGAGCGCATCTTCGTTCACCTCGGTGATCAACAGGCTAGCCAATTCTCTTCTGAAGTTCGAGTCGGGATGTGAAAAAGTGGATTTTTACCATGGCCAGTCAGTTGTGGAATCAAAAAGAGCAATCAATATCATTGGAGGAGTCAGGACTTTCACTCAACGGTTGTTGAAGGAGTGGCCAGAACATGCTACCTTGAGGCTTATCTTTGAGTCTACTGGAGAATTCCTTCACTATCCTGCGAGCAGTTCGTTGGCAAAAATGCTTCAAAAAATTGATCAAATTTTCACTTTTATTGCCGAATGGGAGAAGTATGCTTCGACCCAGGTCTCGATGCTGCACTATTATGACCAGCTCACAACGCTCATAGTGTCTTGGAGAAGATTGGAATTGTCGGCATGGCAATCATTATTCGAAGATGAGGAGGCTGCTGTGAAGAAGAGCATTGGAAAGTGGTGGTGTAATCTTTATGAGACCATTGTTGTTCCGGTTGTATCAGGTGGCGAAGAGGATGAGAACCATATCAGTCAACTTTTGGCTGCGTTGAACTTATTTATGAGCCAAGCTACTTATGGCGAATATGGTTCGAGACTTGATTTGTTGAGGGCGTTCAGAAATCACGTTTCGACAATTGATGGAGGCGAAGTCGCTGCCAATGCTCTATCGAACTTCATCACTTATTATGAGCAATTTCTGGCCACGATCGAAGAGAATGTCGCGGTTACGAAGAAGAAGTTGGAAAAGGATATATCCGAGGTGATTTTGCTCGCAAGTTGGAAGGATGTGAACATTGATGCTCTTAAACAAAGTGCTCGCCGTTCACACAATAATCTTTACAAAGTGGTCCGGAAATACCGTTCCTTGCTAGCGACATCGGTGTCTCCTTTGATTGAGGCTGGCATTTCGCTTGACCTGCGACCCATTATCAAAAAGTTTGAGGTGGCTCACTTTAAGGAGGTATCACAACAAAATGATGTGTTGGCACGATGCGAATTAATCCCAACATGGAGAGAGAGACCGGCTCGCCTCAAGAACCTTTCTGTCGTCGAGAAGAACATGAAGGTTTATGTTGAGCGCCTTAGGAGCGAGAGTTTGCCGAGCTTGTTTGAGTACGTTTCTTCGATAAGAGAAGACATGGAACGCCTCAAGTTGGAGACGCCAAAAGTGTTGAAGAAGGATAACAAGAAGGTGATTGCAGCGTTGAAGACTCAAAAGAGAAAGTTACTAAGTGACACCTTGAAGGAGATCAGAAGAATTGGAATCAAAACAAATTTGAGTTCCGATATTTACAGACTGCAAGCTACTGTGAACATCATTCTTTGCGAGAGTATTTCCTTCGACGGGACCGAGTTGGAAGGCGCTGACCCATACTACTTCCGCATCATTGATATTTTGCCCCGTTTGAGAGCTGCGGCATCTGATCTCGCGGATGATGTGCCTCCAGCAGATGCGCAGAAGGGATTGGCTGCTACGGAATGCCTTTTGAACTCTCTTATTGTTTCGAGACTGCCGTTGTCAAAATTTGCTAAGGATGTATCAAGATTGCAAGCAAACTTTGGCTCGTTGGTCGCTTTGTCCGAGCTCACAGAGCACGGCGCGGATTTGGTCCCTTTGAACTCTATGGAGACAACTAAAGCGTCTTTGAACGCTGTCGATAATGCTATTTCGTGGCTTCCAAGACTTGTTGATTTTGCCATAAGCACCATAAGAAGCTGCTCCATTTTCCTGAAAGAGGCGTCGACAGCTTTGTTCTTTGATATCAAATTCAAGATGGAAGATATCAGAAAGAGAAAGGAGGATGCCAACAGCGACATGACCACGTCACAGCACGTTGTACTCGTGGAGGAAACGAGAAATGTTCTCGAAGATTTTGCAATGAACTTGGAAGCTTGGAAGCAACAGAATAGCGAGATGGGTTTCATTGCAGATTCGCTCTTGCAATGGAAATTGAACATGAACTTCCAGTCTGCAGATGTCATAGTCCCTGCCACCCGGGTGGGAATCGAAGCAGTGGACTGCGCTTTCAAAGATTTGGCGTTGTCGATCATATTGGCAGTGCAGAAAACTATTGAATGCCAAGGACCCGAAATCACCGAGGACGATGATCTGTGGCTCAAATTGACGAGAAAGCGACGCCTGGCATACATGGCGGCGTCCTCGCCTCTGAGAGTTCTCTCGAGAATGATTGCTTGTTTTGAGGTTATCGGAAACGTTGATCATGATATTTCGACATCGCTGGTGACCGCTGCATTGTGCGCACTTACCCTTCCGTTGGTACGCAGCTATTTGATTTTGGTATCAGATATTTTGGACGAAGCTCGCAAGGATTACGCAGACATGTCGAGGTCAACGTTTATTTTGACGTCTGTGTTGTACACTTTATGCACCAAGGGTTTCTGCTCGCCCGAACCCCCGTCTGAGCAGAAGGAAGATGATAACTTGCATGATGGAACTGGTTTGGGAGATGGAGACGGTGCCAACAATCAATCAAATGACGTCGAAGACGACGAGGATTTGACGGAGGACGCTCAAAAGCCCAACGAAGAGAATAAAGATAAAGACAGCGACGAAGAAGATAACAATGATGCTGTTGATATCGAAGGAGATATGGCTGGTGATTTGGAAGATGCCTCGGACCAAGAGAAGGAAGACGGCGACGAAGATGGGGAGGAAGAAGAGTTGGATGAGGAGATCGATGATATCGACGATCTTGACCCCAACGCCGTTGACGAGAAGATGTGGGACGAGGAAGTCAAGGATGATAAGAAGGAAAAAGAGTCCGATAAAGTGCCGGAAAATTCGGGTGCTAACAATGATGAGATGGAGGCCAACGAAGATGACGACGAGGGTGCTCCTGACAATAAGGATGACTCGAACAGCAAAGAAGAGAGTAAAGAAGATGATGCTGAAGATGAGGATGCCGAAGATGGTGATGATAAAGATGTCGGAGAGCAGCAAGACGAGGTCAAGAACCAAGAGAATGAGCAAATGGACGACCACGTCCCTGAAACGGATGCGCTTGAACTTCCTGAAGATATGAACTTGGATGGAGACGAAGAGGACGGCCAATCGGAGCCAGAAGATGGCGACAAAGATGATGGGCTTGACGATAAAATGGATATCGATCAAGAGCTCGATGAAGACGAGGCCAAAGATGCCGAGCCCGACCACGATGCGGAGGTTGCCGCGGATGATGAGGCCGCCGATCAAGAAGAAGATCCCGATGCCGTTCCGACTGAAACGCAAGAAGATGGCGATCAAGAAGAGGCAGAAAGCGGAGATGCCGATGACCTCGGAGAGCAATCTGAAGAAGAAGGTTTGGGCGAGAATGATGAAAAGCCTGATGAAGGAGGCAACGATGAGGATGGCGTACAGCAAGAGCAATCTGAAGGCGTTGATGGCGCCGATGAAAATATGCAACAGGATGATGTTGACATGGAAACAGCCGTGAAGCAGCAAGCTGGCGAAAAGGGCGATGGCGCCGACAACCAAGTGATCGAGGAGAAGGAGGATATAGGTTCCACCGGAGGAGCCTCCTCTGATCCTCAACAGCTGCAGGAAGAGCGTGAATCGATGCAAGATGAAGCTAGAGACATGGCACAAGAGTCTTTGAAAAAGTTAGGTGATTCCATGAAAGAATTCCATCGCAGAAGACAAGAGATCAAGGAAGTCAACACTGCCGAGAAGGAAGAACAGGAGACAAAAGCCAACGAAAGACCGGATGAATTCCAACATATTGAGGGCGAAAACACCGATTTCGACACTCAAGCTTTAGGTGCAGCGGATAAGGAGCAAGTGCAAAAGTTAGACGAAGAAATGGCAATTGATGATGACATGGAACAGGATGCCGCCGAGCCCGAGGTTAAACCTGAAGAAGCCGAGAATGCAACCAACGAAGACGATATGGCAGTGGATCCAGATGCCGAAGAAATGTCTCCCAAAGAAGAGGAGGATGCCGATGCCGACGCAGAATCTAAGGGAAAGACAAAATCAGGCGTCATCGGAGAGCGAACTCAAGTGAAGCATGAAGATCTTACGGCTTACGCGAACGAGCTCGATCATATTGAGTCCGATGAAGAACTGATTACAGAAGAGAACCATACCACTGAACTTGATGGACTTGCGCCCCGAAGCATTGAAGAAGCTCGCGAGCTTTGGAAGCAGAGCGAATTAGCCACTCAGGAGCTTGCATCTGGATTGTGCGAGCAACTAAGATTGATTTTGGAACCCACTTTGGCCACCAAATTGAAGGGTGACTACAAGACAGGTAAGCGTTTGAACATGAAAAGAATCATTACCTACATCGCTTCCGAATACCGCAAGGACAAGATTTGGTTGAGAAGAACGAAGCCATCCAAGAGACAATACCAAGTGATGATTGCTGTGGATGACTCCAAGTCCATGAGCGAAGGCAATGCTAGCAACTTGGCGTTTCAAAGTATCGCATTGGTATCGAAGGCTTTGACGCAATTGGAGAGCGGGGGATTGTCGATCGTCAGGTTCGGCGAGGATGTTAAAGTTGTGCATCCATTCCATAAGCCATTCAACAGTCAAGAGACTGGAGCGAGAATCTTCCAATGGTTTGATTTCCAGCAGACCAAGACAGATATCAAGCAATTGTGCGCGCAATCGTTGAAGATCTTTGAGGATGCCCGAGCTACCACATCTTCTGACTTGTGGCAGTTACAGATCATTCTTTCCGATGGTGTTTGCGAAGATCACGCGTCAATTCAAAGGATGGTGAGACAAGCAAGAGAACAAAAGATTATGCTTGTGTTTGTGGTCATGGATGGAATCAACAGCAGCGAGTCCGTGTTAGACATGAGTCAAGTTAGCTACGAAACCGATTCCACAACAGGGGCTATGAACTTGAAGGTCGACAAGTACTTGGACACATTCCCATTTGAGTTTTACGTTGTCGTCCGTGATATTGCAGAGCTCCCCGAGATGCTTTCGTTGATTTTGCGCCAATACTTTTCAGAGATGGCTGCACATTAGTTTGTTACAAGCTCTTATGTGAATTTTTATACTATATTGACATTTGATTTATTACTAGCTTGTAGACGGCACAACTTTTGCAATGCAAAGCGACATATCATCTATCTTGCCACCAATACTACTGATGCTTGTATACTTGTTTGGTAACGAGTTGACCACTTCGTTATAAGGGGTCATAGCATAGTCGTCGAAGGCGATGCTTTTGGCTTTCACAAGTAAGCTATTAACGGTTTCTTCAAGGGAAAGCTTTTGCAAGTTCAACTTCTCATCAATATGATGAGCTATTTCGAACTCATACAAGTTGTCAGATATTCCATCGGAGCAGATAAGGATAATATCATTTTCCTCGATTATCACGGACCCAACTAATGCAACACTAGAAGGAAGTCTGTTCAATGTATGGGTTCCAATCTGTTGAGGGCAAAGTGCGCTTTTCATTTGTTGCTGATTTGACAAAATGATTTCACCGTCGCGGATTATGCATAATTTCGAATCGCCAATACTGATATAGCGGAGAGAGTTCCTAGTTGGCATTGCTAATATGAGAGTCGAAGAACCACTCAAATGTTGAATATCCATGAGGTGAGAAGTGTGCAATACCGAATCATCTAAAATTTGATCAATGTCGCGTTTCTCCAAGCAGCGAGGTAAATGCCGTGCGGTATACTCTGTCAAAAGTCGGCTCAAAGTTTCTAACATTGCGCGAGACCAAGCTTTTGAGCTACTGAATCCTGCCTTATCTTCCCAACCTGAAACACCATCAGCTATAGCCAAGAGAGTCGGCGATACCAACATTGCATCATCTCCAGCTAGGATGCTAAGTGTGTTAGCAGGGGATCCGTGAGGCCTTCTCTGAGGACGAAGGTTGATCAAATTCGTAGTCTCGGTCAAATCTGATAATGAATGGATTGACCCGAGATCAGAAGCGCTATGATGAGCGAAAGTGCTGAAGGCATAATCCAATTTAAACTCAGATGGGATCAAACGAGTTGCGGTGTCGACAGCCCCGTCCATTCGCGACGCCAGCGTCAGGAAAGCAAGACCAAAATGTGCTACTCGGTTGAAACCATGGAGGGACCTGCTCGCGGTGCCACACTTGTTAAATAGATCACATGTATGAGGCCTCAACTTCAAAGCAACCATCAAGATTACGTAGGGCTCTCAAGTCGATGCTATGGATTTCTGCGTACGTGAAAATCAACCAATACTCCTGCGCATGGGCGTCGAGCGGCCAAAAGTGCTGTTTGCGCCCATCAGAACACTCCGGACGATCGGAATGTCACCGATGGCACATGATCAGCGTTGGGCTCTCTCGAGAACACACTCGTGCTGAAAAGCAAACAAGCCCCAGTTTGGGCCCCGCAGGTCGTCTGTTTTCTCAAGGGAATGGCGAAGCCATTATTGTTTGTTTATAAGATCAGCAAGGCGATGCGCTTGAAAAATCAGTATCTATTACTTGTTAACTATATATTGTTGGCATGGCTATTTCTTTGATTACTCGGAGACCACCGCATTGTAAATCGTCTTGTACGGGGGCTTGAACCCGGTGTGAATCTCAAATTGTCTTTCTCCTTGGTTCACCAACATCTCCACGCCGGGCACAACGTTCCATCCATAATCTTCCCTGGAATGATTCATCATGGGGGTGACTCGGGGCTTATACGCTGCCTCTAGAAGAGTCGGCGCGAACTCACGTTCATTCTGCTTGGGAGCGCGACTTAAAACAGCATCGACAGTCTCGAATAATGCAGATTCAATAGGCTTGTCAGCTGGTATACACGAAACAACAAGCGAGACAGGATCAGCGCGGGCCGCTTCATCCTTGTTCTTCAAAACAACAATGTTGTAGTCTGATGGCATTGACTCCTTGATTGCCTCTGCATTGCTTATAGTGCGATTGACAATGTAAATGGTCTTGCACCCCAATTTGTGGAACGCATATACAGCAGCGCGACAAGTGCCGCCTGCGCCCATGACCATGGCATTCACGCCCGATGGTACGACGTCGGGAACGCCATGCTGTGTTAAAGAGGCAGTTATACCTAGCCAATCAGTGTTATCACCAAAGAATTGACCCTTGACTTCTTTCAGGGGTACGAGCGTGTTGATGGCACCTATGACCCGAGCGGCGTCAGACAATTTATCGGCATATTGCATCATGTCTACCTTTAATGGAATCGTGATTGCCAATCCTCCGAATCCGGTATTGTCCTTCACCAAATTTCCGTAAACCTCCGCGGCATCCAGCGACTCGAACCGACCAAACTCATATGGCAAACCCAATGCTTCATAGCCTGCATTATGCAATGCGGGGGAACGGGAATGACCGATGGGCGACCCCACGACCCAAAACTTCTTTTCTGGCAACCCACCGATATCATGGAAGATTTGATTGATTTGCCTGACAGAAAGCTGACCTGGAGCGGCCTTGGCCGGCAATTTTTTGTGGGTGACAGGAGTCAAGACGGTGTTCAAAACCCTGGAAAGTTTACCACATTCACCCATATTAATTGCAATCAACGGACGCTCTGTGTGAGAGGCCCTGAAAATTTCCAAATCAAAATTGTCCTGGAAGGTAGTTGCGGTGCCCACGAATTTGACAATATCGGCACCAATGTTTTCAGCCTGAGAGTACTTGCTTTCCCACTCCGCATGACCCCACTTACACTTTCCTGAAATATCATGATGAGATGCAATCACCTTGGAGTAGCCCTTGTTGGCGGAAATGCGCTTGATGACCTCAGATGGATAGGTCAATTCCACATCCAAAAATGCAACACCAAGCTTGATACCCAAAAGCATCAACTTCTCGATACCGCCGACATTGTCATTGGGGAATTTACCGCCTTGGGACACGGTGCGTACGGTGAAGATGATGGGAAGATCTGCGTGCTTTCTCAAGATGGCCACTTGATCGGCGACAAAACTTTCGGAATAATCCTTCAACAAATCCACTCTCAATTCAACAGCAGATGAGCCGCAAATGACATCTTCCAAAGCATCTACTGTTTCATGCAAGTCTGGGTATGTCAAGGATAAGAATGCAGAACGGGTAGTGGGGATCTCGGTAGACTTTCTACCGGTAATCGTTGCCAAGAAGTTAAGGAAGGATTTCTTCAAGTGACCGAACTCCGCATCATTGGAACAGTGGGCCGAGTAAAAGTTGTAGTTGGAACAGTCATGGTACCAACCCTCTCTTTTCTCCCACACATCCTTGACTTCGCTAGGAAGGGCAGGACGAGTTTTGTCGGCCGATAAGAACGTGGTTGTCTCGTCCAAATCACGGTGCAAATGTAACACGATACCACCTGATTGGGCGTATGATTTCAAAAGGTCTCTGCACTTTTCCGTCTCAACAACACCGCCGCCAGTAGAGATGATAAAGCCGGTGCCGTACTTTGCCAAGCATGTTTCAAGAACAATTGCCTCTTCATGACGGAATTCCTCCCAGCTATGCTCCTTGATAAAAGTTCTTATGTCTTTGCCGAGCTTTTCTTCGAGGAAATGGTCCAAGTCCAAGAATTTGAATCCCAAGTGAGAGGCCGCCCATCTGGAAGTAGTGGTCTTGCCAGCTGCTCGCATTCCAATCATAACAACGCTTTTGGAAGCATCAGGAACGTTTGCAGTAGACTTGATTGAAACATGTTCATGTCCCTCAATGGTGACATGGAATTTGGTACTCAAGGTATCCCACCATCCAGGCCATGTCTTGCCGGTACACGAACGTTCCTGGATCAAAACAGGGTCTTTGCACAAACCAGCCAATAACGAGAATGACATGGCGACGCGATGATCATCATATGTTTCGACGCCTCCAGACAAGATCAGTGGAGTCTTCAAATCTTCAATGTCTATGCCGTGGATCTCGATACCATCGGGCAATTCGTTGGCCTTTACTCCGAACTTGGCCAATTGTGAGACCATAGCTGCAATTCTGTCACACTCCTTGACTCTTTGATTGGCAATACCTGTGATGGAAGTGGACTTGTCGCCATCATGTGCCACCGCAGCGACAACGGAGGCAGTCAAGAAAGCGTCGGTCATTGGCTCCATGTCAACATGTTTCAAGGGTTTCAAGTGGCCTCTAGGTGGACCTTGGACTGTAGTCGAAGAAGCTGTTTGTTCGACAGTACATCCCATAGGCTTCAAAACGTCTACCGCAAACCGAGCATCTCCTTGTAACGAAGAGGAACCGATATTAGGTACCGTGCAAGAAGTCCCGGTCATGGCAGCAAAAGCTAGCGGATATGTGGCCGATGAAGCATCAGATTCAACTACATATTCGGCGGGGTTGACATACCGGGCTTTGGGGATATGGTAGGTGTACTCTTCAGTCGAGGATTTTGTGACCGTTACACCAAATGCTTCCATCATGGCAATCGTCATATCAATGTAAAGCTGCGAGATGGGCTTACCTCCGACCAACAGTAATGTGACTTCTTCATCAGCGTACGGAGCGCACATCAAGATGGACGAGACGTACTGCGAGGAAATGGTGGCTGCCAACTCGATGCGGCCACCTTTCAACCCTTTACCGGCCTGAATCTTGAGAGGCAATGAACCCTCTTTGTTCATGTACTCGATTGTTGAGCCGTTCGCTCTCAAAGCATCAACCAAAGGCCCAATAGGCCTTTCTTGCATTCTAGCGTTTCCAGTCAAGATGACTTCATCTGAGGCGGCGCTATTGATACCAACCAAGGAGGCCACACTCGTCAAGAATCTGGAAGCAGTACCGGCATTTCCCAAGTACAATTCTTCGTTACAGGTGGTGAGTTCTCCACCATTACCTTCAACAACGATAGTCTCTCCATTATCTTCGGCGGAGATTTTGGCACCGTGTAAGGAAGAGACCGCGTCCAACATATGCTTGGTATCGTCGGAGTGCAATAAGTTTTTGACCTTGACCTTACCGGAACCCAAAGCTGCCAAGACAAGAGCTCTATTGGAGATTGACTTTGATCCAGGAGGAATGATAGTGTTGGTCTTGGGAACTCTGGCGGGATCGAAAGCGTGAACAAGCACTTCGTCGGTCAAAACAAAGCCCAAGTCAGCTTTGGAGACTTGGTGAGCTTTCAATTGATAGCACTTGCCGATCTTTTCCAACAACACACACCTTATCTTACTTCCATCGTTCTTCTTATCGATAGACATCTTCTGGAGCAAGATATCGAGGTTGATATCATTGCGTTTATTGCCGACGATTTCCAAGAAAAATTTATCGTCAATTGAGACGGGTAAGCCATATGCCACAAAGCACTTTGCCAAGCGAGCAACTGCCAGAGGAGATAACACCCCCAAGTATCTTGCTAATTCAGCTTCCAAGATGGCACCTATCGAGACACACTCACCGTGGAGTGCTTCAGGAGTCAAGACTGCCTCAATGGCATGTCCAATGGTATGGCCAAAGTTGAGCAAGTTGCGCAATCCACCTTCTTTCTCGTCAGATGATACCACACAAGCCTTCACTCTGATAGAGCCCAAGACAGTCTGGACCAATCCGTCTTTGATAGATCTGATGTCCGGAACCTTGGCTGAAATGACAGTGGAGAAGTTCTTGGAAAAATTCTCGAGTCTTGTAAATTCCTCTTCATCCCAGATAGCGGCCGTCTTCACCACTTCGGCCATACCGTTGATGAGTTGTCTTGCAGGTAAAGTTTCCAAGAACGACACGTCCACAAAAACGTATTCCGGTTGATGAAATGCACCAATAAAGTTCTTGCCCAAGGGAGTATCAATAGCAGTTTTTCCACCTACTGAGGAATCGACCATTGCCAATAAACTTGTGGGGACCTGAATGACGCGAACCCCACGCATGAACGTGGCAGCGACAAAGCCAATCATATCACCAATGACACCACCACCCACAGCAATAATGACGGTATCTCTTGTACATCCTTGCAACAATAAGAAATCCTCGACCTCTGCTTTGGTTTTGCGGCTTTTGTGATCCTCGCCTGGGGGAACCAAGTATGAGATAACGCGAGAATCCGGTCTTGACGTGGCCACAGCCTCCTTCAAATTAGCAAGCAATGTGATGAAGGGTTGCGTCTTTGCGACATTGAAATCGGATACAACGACATAAGTGGAAGAAGCGACATTTCCAACGATCTCCTCAACGATATGGCTTTGGATTCCAAAGCCAACATGAATTGACTCTTTACCTAGAATCGGAACTTTGACAACCAGAGTCATAGTTGAATAGCTCGGAAAGATTGGTGTACAAGAGCAAAGTCTGAAGAGCTACTTATCCTTATGAATCGAGCCTGGCTCCAACTGGAAAGAAAATTAGTCACCAGTTTTTTTCCCAACCGGTACGAAACTTATATAAGCAGCGCCCTGAAATTTCTTATCTAAACCATCAGTACATCTATACCGTAGGAAGCAATTCTTTTGTGTTAGGTGTAGTCTCCGACGATCAGTTGTGCATATTCATGAGCATCACTGTCGGTAGCATTGGGATGATCCAATTGCCATATCATCATTTGAGCATTGACCGCACTCATCCAAGGTCCAGGTTTTAATCCGAGCCCTCTTGATAATGTCTTGCCGTCCAAAATCGGCTTGATTGTATGTGCTTCATTCAACCCGAGCTTGTCGATTCCGTTTACTAGTTCTTCATACTTTGCACAGTACCTTCTCACGATTTCGTGTAGGCGCAGTTCGTCTTCATTGCCTAAATGGTGTGAAGGTTCCGGTGCGTCTTTATCAACGCTCTCGGGAGTGTGGGGCAAGCAATCCGAAAAGAGATTAAAGATCAAACCCAAGTCTGAGAATGAACCGTAATTTCTCAAATATAAACCCAATTCGGATCTGGTGACGGATTCAGGGTTTTGAAAGTATCTTTCAAGTACCCCTTGATGGTCTGCGCGTTGTGCTACCAAGACAGTAGTCTTTTCGATATCACTTTTACTAGCTTTGAGGCCCCCACGCATCAATACCTCGACCACCAGCATGGAATTATTCTTTTTGGGGTTGAACTTAACTGCTAGAGAGCCATATGGACTCAACACCACGGAGTTCCAGAATGCCTTCTGCGATTCTGTTGACTGTAACCGATTCAAATACATGGCTCGAAGTTTTGGTTCAGTGCATGCATCACTAGACAAGTAATTTTTGAACACTGGGTAAAGCGCCGCTGACTTGAGAATTTGAGATGGGACATTGGCTTTGCATTCCTCAATAGAGCTCATGCCCTCATGGCCGTTGAGCTCCTCGATGGGTTCGGCCAAGCCACCCATATTGAGTATGCTTTCTATCAAGTGGGTATAATTGAGTAAGAGGAGACCATATCCTGGGTTCTTGCTGCAAACTGTTTTCTCCCATTCCACTAGAACACGTTCCCTACTGATTTTGTGGGCAAGAGCCGAGTTTAAGTCAGGGTGACGCATTGAAGTTAATGTTTCGGGGTCAATCGAGAAACCATACCGACTGGCAAACCTTATTAGACGCAACACACGTAATGGATCATCCAAGAATGTCTGGAGTGGTTCGAGAGGGGTTCGCAAGATCCCATTTTCCAAGTCCCTGAGACCGCGTTGAGTGAAATCCTCGATTTTGCCTGTTGTCAAATTATAGAATAGAGCATTGAGCGTGGCATCCCTTCTCAAGGCGTCTTCCTCGGCAGTGCCGCACTCGATGATAGGCACTCGACTATCCTCAGTGTACTTTTCCAGACGCAAATTGACAAAGTCAATGTCGAGGCCAAAGAGTTTCGTGGTACATGTTTCGAGATGCTTTGACTTTTCAGGATTCTTTTTGATGGTGTGAATAGCTCTAACTTTGTCTTGCAGATTTTGAGCCGCAAGAAACTCCTGGAGCTGGTTGGCAAAGTCTTCGCCTGATAAATTATTGATAGCGATATCAATATCATGGCTTTCAACGCCCAAGAGACGATCCCTTACCCAGCCGCCAGTAATTCTCAATTCAAGTTGTTGGTCTGGATCAGCGCACTTATTGTAATGTGTGCAGAAGCTATTGAGAGTCGAGACGATCCTTGATTCGGTATCGTTCAATTTGATATTGGTATTGAAGGGCATTGCGAGGAATGATTTGTATGAAAGAGAACGGTTCAAACGAGTAGGAGAATATAAAAGAGCAAAAGATCGCAGGATCGCCCCAAGCATCAACGGTTGGAGAAAAAGCTTTAAGGAATCTCGATGCTCGAAATTAAGCCGTAAAACCCGGGGCAGAAATTAGCAGCGGTGACAAAAAAGATTATAATGTGAGTGGTACGGGAATCGAACCCATGTCGTCAGCTTGGAAGGCTAACATGCTAGCCACTACACCAACCACCCATATTTTTTTTGATGAAAAATGTGGCTGCTCCTCCCGAGCGTCATTAAAAGCCAAAATATTCTCCAGTTTCAGCTTGTTTCTATTGTTTTCACTTGTTTTCAGCTGTTGGTTCAAGTTGCAATGGCTTATAAATGTCAAATATTACTCTACTTTTACTTTGATGCGTATGGATCTTCTTGTCCCAATCTGCGGGGAATCATGCTTGAATATTTCCGATCTGGATTTCTTATTTGAACGTATCAAAATAGCATCACTGTCCACTTCCCTCTTAACCTTTTCGACTGCGATAATAGGTTCATGCGATTCTGTTTTGGAAGCTGACTCCGAATTTTCTGAGCCTGCGATACCTATCCGTTCCTTTTTCACTGTATTGCTTGACTCCATATCTACGAGAGACTTCACCTCTGCTTCCTCTTTGATCAATGCGTCTGCGGCTATACTCTTTAGTACTTTCTCATCCGACACATTCTGGCCGTTTATCAAATCCGACAAGTCCGATGCAAACAATACCAGCTGGGCCCAGCCCGCGTATGGTCCAAAGACACTTTTGAAGTATTCACGGATCCCACTATAAATGGCCTTGTTCATTGTTTTTATGCTGGCATTTCCACTGTATTTATACTCTCGGATAGCAATCTGATAGACATGAGTGTCAACAGGCACGATATCGTGCTTGTCTAATGCCATTAGACATATACAGTCAGCCACTTTGGGACCTACTCCTGTAAGCTGGAGCAAAAACTCGTGCGCAGTACCATAATCTTGATCTCTCATGTCATTAAGCCGTTCACGAGTTATTTCAGGCATCTCGCTTGCTGTCATCATGTATGCAGTTTGATGGATATACCTTGCGCGATATCCAAACCCCAACTCACGGAGTGTTGATTCGACGTGCGACTCCATAAGATCTTGCGGCGAGGGGAAAGAATAATGAGGGATGCCCTCATACTCACCGACCAAGTTACCGAAATGTACACACAAGTTCTCGCACATTTTCAGAATGCGCTTTACATTATTGTTTGAGGAACATATGAATGAGACGGTCGTTTCCCATGGATCCTGTCTTAGGATCCTGATCCCCTGAAATGCCTTGAACGGCAGCAATTTCTTTGGTCTCCTTTGATGGATTAGATGCTGCGACTCCCAGTACTCATATAAAGATGAAAGGTTCACCGGCAAGTTGAAATAATCATGGATGAATTCCGCAGTTTTCTCGGCACGTATATGAGCATGTCGCAGCACATGACTAAACTCCAAATGGCTGCGAGATTGTTTGAGGAGAACTATTCGATCATCAAGAGCGAACGTCCACACATTATTTATACATTTCCATCGGAAGGTCTGGCCACATCTCAAAACGCGTGCAAGCGAAAGTTCCAGTTCCGGGATTGCCAAACTTTGCCACTTCATCGCGAATGAAAAGCCCTAGTATTGAAGTTGGAAGATGGGGATTTTTCAGTCATGGCCGAAGGCCTCGTGCAGGATTGGATGGATGGACGGATGGGTGCAAAATTACAAAGCTCTTATAATTTACGCTACAACCGTATTTTCGATTTGATCAATAGGCGACTTTACGATTGTCCTTCTGAGGCCATTCCGACGTCTGGCTTAGTCTCGGGAAGTGCTGACTGTGAAGCAGCCGTTGAATCTGTGATCAACTTTTCCGATTCCTGTCCGATTTCAAACGGGGGTTCCGGCTGAGAGTCAGTGGCTTCATGGTCATTATCACGCTCTGACATCGCTTCATCTTGGGGATCTTTCGCGGCGGTTACCGGGACCGATTCAGCAGATGCAGACTCCATTTCTGTGTCCATATGCTGGTCCGCTGATTCTTGAGTGTGTTGCTCCGGCTCTTCAGGGGACTCCACGCTCGCATCTTCAGCACTATCGTCAACCAGCACCATTGTTTTAGGTTTCCACACTTCGACAAGGCTATCTTGTCCTACTGATGCATACAACTTTGGAATTGTAGGGTGTACGTCAACATCGTAGATAGTTTGGGTATGACCTGCATGGACAAACGCAAGACACGGGTCAGCTTTGCGGGAAGCCTTGCGGCGAGATAAATCATTGGCACCGCTGTTGGGATAGGTATAGTCCATAGACAAGTTCGCTAAATCCCAAATATGGACCCTGCGATCGGCGGCCCATGACACTAGCGAAAACGGATCGTGTGTGTCCCACTTGAGTCCCAGCACGCTATCGTTATGACCGAAAAGCAGACGGTATGGCGCTTTATAGTTTCGGAGGTCATATAAATTAACGACATTGTCCTGGCCCGCAGTGACGTACATGGTTTCGATATCGGGGTGGAAGGCGATTGCATTCTGGATATGGGCATTTTTGACATTGATCAGAGGCTCCTGCAGCGGACTGGTTCTAATATCATGGAATTGAGTGGAGAAATCGTCAGACACAGACGCGAAAACCGCAGGCGTGCTTTGATGAGACGAGATCCCATTCACGGATCCTTGGTGGCTCTTGAAAAGACGGATGGGCGTTGATGGTTTTGCGGCATTCCACAAGGCGATTTGCCAGTCTCTTGCTCCAGACAAGAACTGAGTATGATCGATCCATTCCAAACACGTGCCTTCCTGCTTGTGGTACTTATACTCGACGACGGGCGCATCCTCGTCAGCGATTTTTGTCGCGCGCACAAGGCCAGATTGATGCATCGAAAGAATCCGATCCCCTTGATTGGAGATCTTGGTACAGGACACTGGAGACTTTTGTTTCCATTTCTTGTCGATGGACAAACTCTGTGGTTGACTGGTAGCTTCCGGGATGGATATAGTGTTTGATCCAGGATGAACTTTTGAAAAGTCCGGAGCCAAAGTCGCGGGCAAGGGCAAAGAGGCCGACTTAATGAGGGAGCCCTCCAGTAACGAGTTTGTGGCAATAGCAAAAAATACCGATATGGATGAAACGGGATCAGAATGACGGTAGCTGGGTAGCCATTGGAAGGAAACCGCAGGACTATCCAAGACCATAGTATGGATTGTATCGTATAAAAGAGGAACTGTTCTTTTCCAGATCTTGAATTCTTCATTTACGATCTTCTCTTGGAACTGCCGTTGCTTGACAACATCCATTTTGGCCTGAGCCATTTCCATTTCTGTTCTAGACATTTGCGGAGAGTGAAACGCCAGGTTTGGACTGAGAGATCCAAATTATATTTTCCAACGCCTCTATATTATTGCAGAGAGGGTGTTTGGACCAGTATTGCAGATGAGATGTTGCCATACGTGGATCTGGCGTTTACGCACTAGAGTATAAGAGGCTTATAAATGAGTGAGATAAGACGAGGGTGAGGGAGTGTGATAAAGAATGATGATGGTGGAAGAATGTATATGGCAGATTGTGACTTTAACTGTTTATTATAGAGATATTTGTGAATGTCGCAGCGCGCGTGGGTGTGAGAGTGGTGGACAAATGTATCATATGACCTGGCCGTCAAAGTCATCTAATTGGGATTGAACGGGGTCGAAGAATTTGGAGAATGCATGTATAGTACCGTAGATCATGATGCCTCCACCAATACAAAGAGTCGTAGCTGTAGATGTCAAGATATGCAGATGATGAAGAATTATAGGAATACCAAAACCCAGGGCGAGCAAGAGGCCAGAGGAGAAAGTGGCAAGCTCACTAAATGCTGAAGCCGAGGATGTTCCGGCGGGGTCGAAACTAAAATCGTTCGAAACGTTAAACGCATTGGCCACTGCCAATGGGATATGGGCAGAGGCAAAGACCAAGCCAACGATTATAGGCAACCAATTACCATTTATGCATGCCAAAACGATGAGAAGGAACCCCGCCGATAAGATGACGGCGAGTCCAATGATCCTATTCAAGGGATTACCCGTAAGAGGATTGGTAGAGTTCATACAAAGAGATGGATATGAGGCAATGGATTGGCCGAGAGTTGGGCGCAAAGTTGTCGGTTCAAGACCGGTGTCGACGTCCGAAAAATATCGGCGGACCTTCGCAACACGGCGAGGCTGGCCTCTGAATCTAAGACTTCAAGACAAGGCAATAGCTCTAGCGTATAATGGATTTCAATGCTCTCAATAATCCGCATATAGTATGTTCCAACTCCTATGTATCTGATGATAAGGACATGATACCGGCGGGGTTTTCATATGGTCAATCGAATTCGAAGATCTCTTCGGATAGAGGAAAGGCTGGCAAGGGTAAGACCACGGCAAATCATGGACCGAAAACACCGGTAGACTTGGACTCTGTCAAGCTGAAGCGGGCTTGGGAAATTGCATTTGGGCCTGCGAAATCTGTTCCACTCAACCTTATTATGAGTTACATGACTGGCAATTCTCTTCAAATCATTCCTGTCACTATGGCGTTTATGTTTATATGGAATCCAGTGAAAGCCATTGTTAACGAGACCAGCAGGAACTTTGAGTCATTGAAGACAAAACACAATTCGGGCGAGCTTGTGCTCGCTAAAGTGGCGTTCGTCACAGGACATGTGGTATGTATGCTTATTGGAGTCTACAAATTATATTATATGGGCCTTATTCCTCATACAGAGGCCGATTGGCTTGCTTGGAAACAGCCAATCCAGTTCACAGAGTCGCTATTGTGAGTGGTGTTGACCTTTATTGGTCAACAGCAGAGGTCTCGTCTTGCTTCTGATCAGCAGACACTTCCTTTACAGGCCCTGGCGCCTCAGTGGCATTTCGTTTTTCTCCTACCACATTGACCCGAGTCTCTGACAGTGACTCGCTGTGCTTCTCATATATTTGTTGCAAGTTATATCGCTCAAGCTTGAGATAATCGTCAACAACACTCATCCCGATATTGCTCTTATAACACTCGACAACAATGAGCTTGTCATAGTTCTTCAAGTCCACCATATGGCCATGATCGCGTCCCACATGTTCGGCAATTGTTTTGATCATTGTATCTTTGGGGATAGCACTGAAATTACGACGCGATACTTGAATGGCATATTTTATAGGTTTCTGGTCCGTCTCATTGTGAAAATGCGGAGCAAGCACCTTTTTGGTCAATTTGACAAGTTCCTCTTTCGATGCGGAACACGAATCAACTATAGGCGTGAGCTTTTGGGTGTACCTTGTAGTCTTTATATTTGAATCCAATGATTCTTGACATAAGCGATGTACCAAGATATCGGGACGTACTGGTTTCCTTGTCTTGATAAACACGAGGCAAATGCATCCCAAATCAATAGGCAGCAAGAATTCTTTCTTACTGTGCTTTGCATCTTTCATTGCTTGTAATTCCTTCTCGATTTGATTTTCGATACTGACCTCCCCTGAATTCTTCCCATCTTTGCCTCGATCATCAGACTCAGACTCACAATCCATATCAAGATCAAAATATTCACCAATCTTCTCTTCCAAGATGCCCATCAACTCTTGACGACATTGAGGCTCCTTACCTCTAACGCAAGTAGCATATATGCCAGCAGTATTCGGGTCAACGAATCCAGTGACAACCTTATACTTCTTAGTCGGACCCTTTGTTCCGGCGTCTCCCTGACGTTTGCCCATTCTGTTTCTACTATGAGCACTCGGTTTTTTCTCAGGGGGTTGAAATTTCACAGAGGGTTGGAAAAATCCGTGGCTCTTTGCCGATGCTTCTGACGTTCAACGCAGATGTGTGGGGCCACATCTTCCACTGCGGTGGCTTGACTGCTGTCGATGCGCAGAGCCTCGTTGCCACAAATCATGCTTTGCGCGAGACGTTGTTGTCGGATCAAAAGATCTGGAGTAACCTTTTCCATAAGGAATGGGGGCCCTTGTTTGAGGATTTCCTTCTTCAAGTGCCTTCTCCACGTCGATGGCACTTTCTAGTCATTCAATTCCAAGCAATTTTAAATTGGTTGCAAGTTCGCGTTTGTGCTGACTATTCTAGTCAGCTCACTCACCAGTTGATCAGGAAACTTTGCCGTCTGTCTCTTTATTTACCTATTGCCGTTAGGCTTTTGTTGAAGCACGAGACAATATTGTTCGATGGCATTGAAGGTGCCACAGCGCAACAAGCCATTCGCTTTTCGACGGTGTATCAGCTTGCAAATGTGGTCAATGCGTCAATGTTTCGTCTATCCCTCGATTGGTTCAAATCCCACTTCACAACTCTTCCTGAAAACGAAAATATAGAAGTCGCTTGTGTGAGATTGAGCCTTCTTGAAAGTGATTGCTACCGCTATATTCATATGCGGCAAATCAAACTTGCACAGATCCGTTCGCGCTTCAAAACTGACATCTCAGACGTTATTCTGAACGGGCAGAAACCTCATATGGCAATAGAACATTGTCTGGCGCATACCAAGCCCATTCTTCGTCTTGATTCCGTTAACGACTATAAGAGTCTTATTTTGGAGCTCTCTATAGTAGTACTGTCTTGCTTCGACTTTGATCACCTCATCCCCTCAGAAGCCACTAGCACCGGTATGCTCGGCACCGATGACTATAGTCTTGTTCGGTTCTACGCCGGAGTATCAGTTGGATGTTCGCTGATGATGTTGATTGTTATTCAAAAGGCTTTACGGGAATTCTTTGCCCGATTCGAGCTCTATGTGGCACGCAAGCATATGAATTTCCATTCTAGTCCAGCAAAATACTGTCTAGTGTTCTACGGATTCGGATGTCTCTTTGCGCTGTACGTCACTGAGCCGTATAGAGGCTATATTGTGAATTTCGATAATAGCGAGGAAGTCAGGAGCTTTTTTCGTGCGCGCCATGTCCGCCCTGAGGATGCGGCCCAGTTTATTGAGCCGGTGACCATACTCAAACTTGTGCATTCTCATATCAAGAAGAACCCCGACCATATTCAAACCTATCATTTCTTGGGAGAACAATTCCGCGGCCGCAATCATGTGAGAAGAGTCGACGGGGTGCAATATCGATTGGCAGCCTCTACATTGAGCTTCACCGAGGATCCTTCTCATTCATTTGCAGCGGACAACGTCGAGAATCTATGGTTACAGTTTTGGCGCGGCAACAATTCGATTCATCTGTTGTC
Source organism: [Candida] argentea (assembly GCA_030581555.1). NCBI lineage: Eukaryota > Fungi > Ascomycota > Pichiomycetes > Serinales > Debaryomycetaceae > [Candida] argentea. Next base: position 31,657 of record JAKTTQ010000009.1, read on the forward strand.
TGTGGCAACTTATGTGCCCAATTCCGATTACCTCACAATCAAGGATAAATTCCGCGAAGAGCAATCGAGTCTTGCGGCAATTAAGCAAAGAGGCAACCTTGCGGAGATTGTGCGTGAGTATTGGCCTTGTGACAAGCACGGGATGTTCGTGCAGCATAAGCGACACCAATTGAATCGAGGAATTATCTTGGGTTATAGAGACGTGCATGAAACCCATTTTGTCGTTGCAGTGCCTCAAGGATTGGCCATTTGGGATATCGACTCGGCCGTGGCATCAATGGGCGATATCAGAACCAACTTGCAAGAATGGCTACGGGATATGGGATTGGACAATGACCGGTTGAGGGGGTTTGATCGCTTGTTAGTGAGCGATACTGAAGTGAGATTTCTCAAGTGTGCCGATCCCGGTCCTGAATGCGTTGACGAGGCCTTTGGGTTAAGATCTTTCATGAAAGGCAAGTTTCGGATCCAATCGGCGCGTTCCCGTGCGTAAGGCCGAGTGCTTGTTTCCCAAACAGAAACGTTATAGGTTGAGGTATAGAGACCCTGGTTTGATTCCTGGATGTACCGTTGTTGCAAATACCCCTTCCTCAATTCCCATGAAGTTTGCTTTTTCGCCTGCCGCGATCAAAGCTGAATCTATGGAGGTTCCCATGCAATTCTTCCCCACAATGCGAATGTTATACCCAATTTGTTGAAATCATTCCCCTCAGCAATGCAAGGAAACAGCAGAACAGCAACAAAATGAAGCTGACAAACTAATTGACCACCGCAAAACTACTACATCCAACTTTCCATTTTCTATGCCTCAGACTTTTGCAAGCCAAGAATTTCCTCCGCAAAGAAGCGAGCTTCTCCCTTTCCCTTTCTCTTCCTCTCTGGTCTACCTTTTATTGCCGTGACATGAGTTTCTTGCTATGTTGCGGTTTCCGTGGAAATTGAAACTTTTTTATTTTGGTTCCTTTCCACTTAACGTGATATAACATTTATAAGTGTGTGTGTATTTTAATCTGAATTTTATTGTGTGTGTTGGACTTTGCCCCAGGATAGCATGAAGGACTGTTTGAAGGTGCCATGGCGTCCTCACAAATAGTCACTTTATTTTTCCATCGATCCGTGCAGAATCGGAAGAGTGAGACTCTCGTAATAAACAGTTCTCCCGGATGCTCGATTGACAGGTATTTGAAATGCCAAACAGTCTTTCTCGAACAGATCTGGCACGAAAATCCGTGTATAGCACCTGGATTTAATCTCCGCGGTTCAGCTTCACCGACCATACTTGCCTCACATGAGAGAAAATCGATTGCTTCACCCCAGCCCCACCAAGTCGCAGTGTACCAACCCGCTGGGAAGTCACTCAAAGTAGTACGATGCGCCCACTCCACTTCGTGTTATAGGCAGCGAGTGACAGAGATGGCTGCGAAAAAAAACTTGTGTCGCCGACTCGTGAGTGGCTGCAACCCTTTTGACCCACTTACATGTTGCAATACAATTAAGACTCAACCCTGTGAGAGAGCACAGGGCAAAAGAACCATGTGTCTCTGCTCTCTTACACCTCGAGTGAGCCATTACCACCGGTTAACATGTCCAAGTCCATTTTAAAGATACTCCTACAACTATTGCCTGATCGCGAATACCCCTATTTGGTGTCTATCTTCGCCGTATATTATGATGATTTCTGAGCACATCTCGATCTCACATATGCTGCCCATAGTCGTCATTCCTCAAGGTGTAGGTTGAAGTGAGTGACCTTATTAATAAATGCAAAGCCCCAGACTTCCTGGGTGCTACCATATTATATCCTGCATAGCCACATGTACCCAGATGGCACTGGTTAATCTAGGTTCCGGATCTCAACTGCAATTGAAGCTGACCTGTCCACCATGTTACGATCTCAAATCAGATGCTGCCCAGCATTGAGACTGCTACATTCTACACCAAAGAACTTGCATCAAGTAATAGGCATTGACTTAGGCACCACCAATTCTGCAGTCGCCCTCGTCCAAGGCCGTGAACCTCGAATCCTTGAGAATGGGGATGGCGGCAGAACAACGCCTTCGGTGGTGGCATTTAATCCCGATGGCAGCTCGACCGTCGGTGTAGCTGCTCGTAGACAAGCGGCCATTAACCCTGAAAATACTTTCTCCGCTACAAAACGTCTTATAGGACGCAAGTTTATGGACGAAGAGGTCCAGCGAGACTTGGCCTCTTCTCCTTTTAAAATCATTCCCCACTCAAATGGAGATGCGTGGCTCGAAACCAGTAATGGCGTGAAAATGTCTCCACTGCAGGTCAGTAGTCGCATTCTTCAAGAGATGAAGGATGTGGCCAGTGCACATCTCGTGGAGGGCGAGGCGCCATTAAAGTATGCGGTTGTCACTGTTCCGGCGTATTTCAATGACTCTCAAAGACAAGCTACGAAAGATGCAGGCAAACTTATCGGCATGGACGTGCTACGGGTAGTGAACGAGCCCACAGCCGCTGCTCTTGCTTATGGGATTGATAAGAGACAAAAGGATGGAGTCGTGGCCGTGTATGACTTGGGAGGCGGTACGTTTGACATTTCGGTGCTTGAAATTGAAGATTGTGTTTTTGAAGTGAGGGCTACAAATGGTAATACCCATTTGGGTGGCGAGGATTTCGATATGGTTTTGGTGAAACATATTCTCGATGATTTCGAAAGTAGGCATGGAATGAATTTGCTAGACGATCGTCAAGCTGTCCAGCGAATCAAGGAGGCCGCCGAAAAATGCAAAATCGAACTCACTCATGTTCCTGAGACTGAGATCAATTTACCGTTTATTACGCCGGATAAACATATTTCTCTCAAAATGACTGAAGCTGAACTAGACGTCATGTCGCTTCCATTGATAGATGCGACTATAGGTCCCGTGAAACGATGTATTCGGGACGCCGATATGCAATTTAGCGATATCGACGAGGTGCTTTTGGTAGGAGGCATGACTCGAATGCCCAAAATCCGGCTGGTGGTGGAAAATCTTTTTGGTAAGAAGCCAAGCACCGCCGTCAATCCCGATGAGGCCGTGGCTTTGGGTGCTGCTATCCAGGGGGCAGTATTGCTGGGACAAATCACGGACGTGGTACTATTGGACGTGACGCCACTCACTCTTGGGATCGAGACATTTGGCGGTATTTTCAGTCCATTGATTCCACGCAACTCGCCAGTGCCTATCAAGAAGGAACAGGTTTTTTCAACTGCCGTTGATGGGCAAACGGGCGTTGAGATCCGCGTATTCCAGGGCGAACGCACGCTTGTGAAGGATAACAAGCTCATTGGCAACTTCAAACTTTCGAATATTCCTATAGGGCCCAAAGGGTCCCCACAGATTGCTGTTGGATTTGCGATCGACGCCGATGGTATCATCAATGTTACTGCTACAGACAAGACGAAATATGAAGGTGAGGGTGCTAGTGAAAAGAATAATTCCATGAGCATCAGAGTCCTGGGAAATACTGGGCTACTGGAAAATGAGATTGCAGACATCTTGAATGAAAGTACCAAGAACAAGGAGCATGACACACAGATGCGTAACTATTATGAACACGCTTCGCGTGCTGAAATCATATGCACCGACACAGACAATGCGCTTGTTCAATTCGGACAGTTGATGGAGCCGGAAGAAAGGGAACAGATAATGGCGATCGGGTCTGAAATCCGCCAAAAGATTGCCGATATACGAGACGGCTCAAAATTGCATAATCCCCAATCGCTTAATGAGCAGGTGACGGAAATGCAAAAACAGTGTCTTGCTGCGATCCAAAAGGTCGCGATCAAGCAGAGGTCTGAAAGTTGATAACAAGGAGGACAATCGAAAGACTTTTGAATCATGAACTGTTAAACTTTAGCTGCTAACGCTAAGCTGCTGTTCCTCAAGATGGCCAAATTCTCCTTTGCCCCCCTAGGGACCAAGACTTGTGGGGATAAATCATATCGATCTGGGGAGGGCATTTCTTCACTCCAAGTTTGTGGGACTTCCCCGGAATTAGCCTGCGATTCTCGCGAACTGCTATTTTACTCACATAGCACCCATCATTGTATATAGACGGAAGGCGATCGTGCCTACAGGCGCGATCTTTTTCTGATGGGATAAGTTGCCAGCTAATTGCCTCATAAAACAGATCACTGTTGTTGTTGGCTCGTTTATTTATTGTACGGGATACCTCAATTTTTTATATATCTACTCATCTACCTCCATCTTGACATCTTCGTTGGTTGATGCCGAATCAGTACCTTTGGAGCTATTGTTGTGATCACCCTCATAGCCATCTTCGTTGTTGTTATCATCATCGTTGTTGTTGTTGTTGTCATCGTTGTTGTTAGCATCATCGTTCTTTTTGTCGTCGATGTTGTCATCATCGTCGTCGCCATGATTATTTCTTGCGTTCGACACCGAATCCAACTTGTCTAGCCATTGCTGAACATTTTCGTTATCGTACAGTTTGAAGGGGAAATCCTTACCCACCACACTAACAGACGTGTTCTTCAATGTCAATTCGACATCTTGAGATAATGTGTCTCTCAATGCATTCAATCCATGAACAATCAATTCCTCCGGCGTATCTGTATTAACCTGTTTGATAGCATCGAAATTTCTTTCCAAATAAGTGCGGGCGGCTTGAGACCTGGCACCAATGGCAGCACTATAGTATTCCAATGCCAGACCGGAAGGTTGGAACTCGTACAAATGAGTGCCGGTCTCATCATAACCGGCCACTAATAAACCAACTCCATAAGGACGTGAACCATACGATTGGGTGTTCTCCTGGGCTTTATCGGCAATGGCAAAAACCGCGCGAGACGTCAGCAACGGTCTGTTGAACATCATTTTCGAGCTCATGGCTTGTTTGCGCATAAAGGTGGACAAGACACGAGCATCCGGAGCCAAGCCAGCCAATGCCACACCCATATGATCATCGATCTTGACGATCTTATTCTGGTACGAACCCAACTCCTCCGCGTTCCGCTTCAACGCCACAAGAACCACATGACTGGCGGAAACAAGACCAACACATGCGGAGCCTTGCTTTATTGCTTCTAACGCATACTCCACCTGGAATAGCCGGCCAGTGGGAGAGTACGTCACCGAATCATTATCATAATTGTTTCTAAACATACTTGTAAAAACTGGGGTATGCCTCAAGTGCTGCTGCTGCTGCTGCTTCACCTTTGGCAACGTTCGCCTCTACAATTAAAGTTTTGATCGGTCCTGCAGGTAAGAGTAGTAGATCCCTAGGACTCCACAGTTATCAAGGGAGTATTCGACAACACTGTTGGATATGCTCAATCAGGTATTGATCGCACATGCTTAGGAGAGCAGTAAATTGTTGAGGGGGAAGACAATTCTGGATCTGAACCAAGTTTTGTTCCAAGAAATCCCGAAAATTGATGTTTATCACCGGATCTTGTTTCGTTACTAATTCCACATAGCGGATTTTCTCTCCATTCTCTCGGATATTGGGATCCATGTATCGATAATCATCGATATCATCATACAGCATATCTTTCGCGTAGACGTCGCAATTGCCATTGCTGCTTTCGTTCACTTGCTCGCTGAAAATAAACGCCTCGCGCATCACCCGCGGGAAAATCGCGGCCCACCCGGCCACGTCGATCCGTACTCCGTAGAACACTAGAGCCGTCATTCCCAAGATACTGGCCTTTTTGTTCCGCACGCTCCCATTGTTGGGATAACACCGTAACCATGATTCGAGTAGCATTTCGGACCGGAGATTTACGTGCGCGAGAATCTCAAGAAAGAGGGGCGCCGATGCTGTTGCGAGCCTCGATAAGACCAAGAATTGCTTGTTTGCAATCACAGGACTCGTTTCAGGATCAATGGCGATACTTGACATTGTTTTGAAGAGGCCGCTGGCCACGAGTTGCCGAACAAAGGTTTCATCGTGGCTCAATCTTAACACCAAAATGTCCATGAGGGATATGAAAACCGCATAGGCATCGTCACGCATTGTAGTTATGTATCCGGCCAATAGACGAAAGATTTCGAGGGAAATATCGCTCGGGTAGGAGAGGGAAGAGGGGAACAATGCGTAGCTGCGGGCGATGGAGAGCAACGTCGGCAAGATTTCGGTGGCGTTTTCTAGGCCATACGGCACCATTGAAAAAAGTTGCAACAACTCCTCGGTATGAGTATTGGGACAGAATTGGAGGAGCGCGAGCCACAAGTCGTAGCCATCCTCGGCGAGAAGCGAATGGAACTGTGATCCTTCCGCACAACAGCAGTTGACGAGCGGGATGGCGATGTGGTATGTTTGAGGGGAGTTTTCGTTCAACAGGACCGCCAAGCTCTTTAGCACGCGCAAAAGCTTGTTGTGCAATATCGACTCGCCGCGCGCGACGCTCTGTTCCCAGTATTGGGGGACCACAGCAAGGATATCCAAGAGGGTTTGCCGGTCGACGAGAGGATTGAGCCGTTCGATAAGCACTGCCAATGTATCGAGTACGAACAATTTGGTTTCGGTCAGGCCCAAGTCACTTAGGAGCAAAAGCAAGAGGCGGACAAACTGGCACATAAAAGAGATAAAGTCTTCCTTTTCGAAATCCCAATCGTCAACGACGGTTTTGAGGGTCTTGGTGGCGGCAATCCTGACGATGGTATCGTTATTGGGGCAGTCGCGCGATAAGAGGCCTGCCAAGTACTCGTATATGCGGATGCGGCTTTTTCGGGAGCACAGCACGCCAACCCATTCATCAATGACACAGCAGACTCTTCGCCGGAGAACTTTGAGTTCCGGCAGGTCAAGGCTCGTCAGAATGGGGATAAGCACATCGGCCAAGAGCATGTCGAAATCGACATGATCAGCAATTTGGCTGGCCAGTAATTGGATAGCGCACAATATCGAGTCCTTTTGTAGCGTATCGGTATTGGGGTCTGACAATCCCGTTTCGATTTTCGTGAGCAAATGGCCGCGGACGGGTTCGCCGCAACATTTGATCAAGTCACGGAAAAAGTTCTCGGCACATGGTCGGACCTGATACTCCCACGATGCAGCCATTTGCTCGTTCGCCCATTCCTCTGGCTCCACGAGCCATGATTCCATGTCGGACGGTGTAAGTCGCAAGTACCATTCGATCAAGAGGTCGCAAAGACGTTGCACCACGTGAGGGGTGAAATATTCCTGTTGCAACCTTTCAATACATGCATGGACTTGTTGTTTGTCATCATGAGGAGTCAATGTCACGGCCCCCTTTTTATAGACATACGCCAAGATACGTTTGAATATGAGGAACCCCCGTAATGCAAGGACTTGCCAGAAACTATTATCGTCAGTGGCCGAATAAATAGACAGTGCCTTTTGGTCGAGAAGTGCCAAAAAGGTATTGAGGACTTTTAAAGAACATGGTAGTAGCACAAACGCAGTGGGGTTGGCATTGATAAGTTCGAGGTAAAGCTTGGTATAGCATTTTATGAATTTTTCCAATAGGTCCGAAGAAAACTTTTCATGCTCGGTAACAAGGAGTTGTAAATGGTCAATGCTCAATGCGATAAACTCGGCCACGTCCTGATTCTTGTGGGGGCTTTCAAAGCCTTGCGGGATAATTCTGCGCAAAGTCTTGAGACAGTTATAACAGACTTGCATTGAGTCGAGTTCCGACGAAGACGTCCAGCGGCGGAATAGAGCCACATAGATATTGATAAGAGAGTCCATAATGACGGGAGCCTTACTTTGGAGAGCATGTCTGGAGCGGCCAATTCGAACGGCGGCAATAGACTTTATGATTCTGCCGAGAATAATCAAGAGATTATTTGTTGATACGAGATCATCGTTGGCGATAGCGAAGTTGCCCAAGCTCTTTGCGCAGTCATCGAAAAGAGAAGGCCATTCGGTGGGGAAATCGTAGCGGGCGATCTTGGCGACCAGATGAGCATTTTGAACGGCAAGAGCGTTATTCTTTTCATTCAAAAGATCAAAGCAATGAGCTCTGATCTGATCCTTCTCTGGTTTGGCAATTGCATGCTGCCGAGACGCGCGCCAGTACTTGTCTATCCCGTTTTTGAAGCAAATGATTGCTAGCCAACGAACTTGAAGCGGCAATTCTTGACGAAGATATGCTTGTTGCAAGAGCACATAGAATCCCAGAACGGACTCCCAGCGAGAAAGCTGGTCTTCAGCGACTTGCTGGGAAGCATTTCTTTCAGTATCGCTCGCACTAGTAAGCGTAGAGACCACGGTCTCTAGTGACAATTCCATTGGTCGAGATCCAAGTCGAGAAGGCTTTCTTAGACCGTTTGTGGGGCACTGAAAACAGCAGACAGAAAAAAAAATTGGGTTCAATTAGAGTGACTTTTCCACGTTAGAAACGACAGCGGCCCAGTGAGGTCGGGCTTGCTCTATCACTCTACAGATACTTTCATAGACGCTTTATGTAGCCCATAATCTCGATCTCTATTTTGTATTACTTCATTAGCTTCTCCTCTTCATTATCTCACCTCACCACCGATGAGCCTCGTCTCCTTCCACCCACTTCCTCTCCAGGTATCCCAATTCTCGTTTCACTCTTGTGACCGTGGCTTCATCTCCCATATTCTTTCCAAGGACGTCGCTGATTTTGATGGCAGGACGATTTACAGCCTCACAAAGTTTGATGACAATGTTGAGCGGTTCCAGCTTTTCGCCCGTCGTCTTCAGTGTAAAGTCATTGGTGAAAAATGTTCCTATTCCGAACGATGGCACTAATCCCTCGGCCTCTGCAACTGCCTTGAGCTTGACACACTTTTCAACATTGAGTGAATCACTAAAGCATACCATTTTCACATTGGGGTCATACCCTTGTTCCCTATAATACTGTCCGACTTTGGCCGCGTATTCCTCAGGATCGCCGGAATCTTGTCTTACACCAGTATAGTGGTCAGTATATGGTTTGACGAATCCACGCAAGAAGGCATCGGTCCCGAAAGTATCAGTCAAGGCAAGACCAGCATACTTTGATCCAAAGGTATCGAGCCAATAGTCCATTGCCTTGACGTTTGCCCCTACATAGTCGTTGGTGATGGCAGCTATTCCCATATACCATTCGTGAGCTACTGTGCCCATAGGACGCATTCCATACTGGCGGGCCAACATCACGTTCGAAGTGCCCAAGCACCGTTTACCGTCCTCGGGAGAAGCACTATCGATACACTCTTTAAGGGCGCGCACAACGATTTCTTGGGTCTCTAGCGATCGGCGGCGTCTGGTTCCGAATTCCATAAACGAACAGCCATTTGCAAATAATTGCAAGCACTTTTTGCGAGCCAAAGTCGATTGGCCATCAAGCGACCAATCAGTATCGACAAACCGGAAGTATGCCTCAGACACTATAGCAAGAATAGGGATCTCGTAGAGAATGGTCAGGGCCCAAGAGCCAGTGATGCGAATGCCAAAATCGGTGGGCGATCCTTCAAAGATCACTTGGGTCGAGGGATCAAGCGTGAAATCCGCCAAGTAACCGAGATATTCCTGAGGAAGTTGCGGTAGCTCCTTCTGCAAGTATGTGATTTCATCCTTGCTAAACCGCAATTCTCCCAAGAGGGCGACCTGACGCATAATCCACAGGACGGCGTCGCTATTCAACTGCATCTTGGGCGTACGGTTTGTGTATGCATAGACAACAGGCACATCACGGAAATGCTTGTGCACGGCAGCATGCATAAGCAACTTATACAAGTCCGTGTCCAAGAAGGACGTGATGATTGCCTCGTCTTTCATTGTAGAGCTGTCAAAGAAACCGCATTGGGGTGGGGGGTCTTTGATAAGTAGGGGTATGCTGACTAAGAAGGTGAGGATTCAGGACCACAAGACCAAGTGGATGATCTTGTGAAGAGAAAGGTAAAGTTTGGAAATACTGATACTTGTATAAATGAAGGACTGACGTGGTATGCTGAAGGACATTTGAACCCCCGAAATATTTGGATAATTATCAGAAGTTTCTTCTCATTCAGCATTGAAAGAGTATTTCGAGTGGTGGTAGAGATGATTATTGTGCTGGGATTGATGAGGGGAACAAGATTCATAGAGTGCTGGGATTAATGAGAGGAACAAGATTCACACAGTGCTGGGATTAATGAGGGGCACGAGATTTGTACATCTTGAATGTTCCTCTTGAGCTAAAAGTTTTCATGGGGTTGACGTCGTCGCTTATTTCCATCAAGCCTCAGCGAGTAAGAATCGTGAACGTTTCCCCAGTTTTTTCGATAATGGCAACACATATCTATATGCGTCATGAGTATTGAGATAATACCGATATAATCGTTTTGTGCGTATGAATCCCAAGCTTTCATACAAGTTGATAGCGCTCAAATTATTATCTTCGGTTTCCAACATGACTTCGTCAATGTCTTCCCAATCGCGCATATTCCGAATCAGCAACTTGACAAGCGCCAGAGCAATGCCTCGATGACGGTATTTGGGGTCGATGGTGAGCATTCCAATATAACCGCGAATCCTTGCGTCCCGATGCGATTCTGCTTTGGCGATAATGACGCCAACAATCATCCCATCATCCTTGACAGTATAACAGTATTGCGGCCATGTATGGAGAAAGTACCAATAAGTGAAAACCGAATAAGGTTCCAGTAAGTGTGAAGCGATGAGGTCGGAGATTGCTGTGAACTCGTCTTTACTGCCAGCGTCAAACATATAACATGGTAGCAGTGCAATATGACATATAGGGTCTTTTGAGAAACGAGGATGCATGATTATGAGTAAAAGCGGAAAGCTCCGTGAGAGGGAAAACCCGATGGGCCGAGTAAATGTGGAAGGTCGAATGCCTGCTTGGACTAGGTATATCAGTCGGAGCGATGACAGTAGAACTGGTCTGGGGTGTTAATTCACAATCAATTCCGAAAGAAACAGTACGAGACGTTGGTGGACGGTCGTGTATGACACAAGTGAATTCCTATGTCAAGTCAACTATTCGAAGGGCCTAGCACTGAAATGGAGGATGCGTGATAATGATCAGAGGAGCCAGAACCAGATCGCTGTTTTCCTTTGGATTCATCATGTTGGGTGGAATTAGCAATACATCGCCTTCTATTGGACAAGACTTTCGATTGATCGATTTTGTGATTTCCCTGAGATTAACCATTCCAATCAATCCCTCAACAATTTGTTACCATACTCACCAAGAATCTCCAAGAGTCAATTCGTAAAAGTAGCAGCCGTTTGATCATCATCTCAATCCCGGAATATCCCGGACCCTTCTTCCGCTTCCCCGAAATCACACCTGTTGGGGCCTGAAGATTATCCCCCCCTCTCAGAAGATCATGACATACTGCATGGGAGTTCCGGCGCGTGTGGCCCCGACTCCGGTGAATCGGCGAGATGACGTCATTATTGTGCAATTACCCGGAAATGGCCCGCCCACCAAACGCCCGCCAAACGCCCGCCAATCTGTTGCACGCGGGGCAGTACCCTCCGCCGGGGGTGTCACGTGATACGTCGTCGACGCTGAACGACCCTTAAGTATAAAAGGACGTCAAAGTTGCTCGTTGCCTACGGGTTTCTATTTTGATTTCCATCAAACATAATATAAACACAATGTCTGCTCCCGCTGTTACCCAAAAGTCCGGTGTCATCTACGGTGACGATGTCCGTGAATTGTTCCTTTACGCTCAGCAAAAGGGTTTCGCCATCCCCGCCATCAACGTCACTTCCTCTTCCACTGTCGTTGCTGCTTTGGAGGCTGCCAGAGACTCAAAGGCTCCCATCATCTTGCAGACTTCTCAGGGTGGTGCTGCCTTCTTCGCCGGTAAGGGTGTTGCCAACAAGAACCAGGAGGCTTCCATTGCCGGTTCCATTGCTGCCGCTCACTACATCCGTGCCATTGCCCCCGCTTACGGCATCCCCGTCATCTTGCACACTGACCACTGTGCCAAGAAGTTGTTGCCTTGGTTCGACGGTATGATCGCCGCCGACGAGGACTTTTTCAAGAAGACCGGTACTCCTCTCTTCTCCTCCCACATGTTGGACTTGTCTGAGGAGTCTGACGACGAGAACATTGCTACTTGCGTCAAGTACTTTACCAAGATGGCCAAGATGAACCAATGGCTCGAGATGGAGATCGGTATCACCGGTGGTGAGGAAGATGGTGTCAACAATGAGCACGTCGACAAGGAGTCCTTGTACACTTCCCCCGAGACTGTCTTTGCCGTCCACGAGGCTCTTGCCCCCATCTCCCCCAACTTTTCCATCGCCGCTGCCTTTGGTAACGTCCACGGTGTCTACAAGCCCGGTAACGTTGTCTTGAGACCCGAGATCTTGGGTGACCACCAGGCTTTCGCCCAGAAGCAGACTGGATCCAAGTCCAAGCACCCCCTCTTCCTTGTCTTCCACGGTGGTTCTGGTTCCACCCAGAAGGAGTTCGACACCGGTATTTCCAACGGTGTTGTCAAGGTCAACTTGGACACTGACTGCCAATACGCTTACCTCGAGGGTATCCGTAACTACGTCCTCGCCAAGAAGGACTACCTCATGTCCATGGTTGGTAACCCCGATGGTGCCGACAAGCCCAACAAGAAATACTTTGACCCCAGAGTCTGGGTTAGAGAGGGTGAGTTGACCATGTCCAAGAGAATCACCGAGGCCTTGAACATCTTCCACACCAAGGACACCTTGTAAATTTAAACCAAGTGTACGTACATATGTCTAGTCCTCTAGAATCGAATTCGATCTATTAACGATTCAAACATGTTTTAAACGATTCAAATATCTATGTGACCTTGTACTCAATTTTGTTGATGGCCGGGAATTATCGGAAGACACTCGCCACACACCCACATTTTGAATTTTTGTGAATAACAAAAGTTTGAAATGTGGGATCTAGCCCGTTTCCAAATGTTTCTTTGTCATGTTATGATTAGCGAGCCGGGGTAGACGGGAAGTATGCCGTTGATAGTTGTCACTTGATTTTTCCTCGACGATGACTCTACGAAAGTTCTATGAATTCCAATTGAATCCGTCCTTAATAATTGATCTATTCTATATACATTGGCTAAGCATGTTGCCTTTAATGAGACAGCTCTATGATTTGTCTTTTTGCTTAATCTCATCTGCCAATCCACTAATCTTCTAAAGTCCCTCTCATCTCCTTTACCTTGAGATACTCCGGCATACAATTATTAGGATTCAACCTCTTCTCTTGAAAGCGCTTGCCTAGTTGTAGATTGGCCTGTATAAACTTGGAGACACATCGATCGACACATGCTCTTTCGCCCGTACCCAATTCGCCTTCACCATAATAGTGGTGCAAGCACTTTTCCGAACACAGAGTCAAAAGACGAGCAAAGGTTGCCAGCTGAGCAAAGAATTGGGTCTCCGCAAGCTTTACCTTGAGTGGATCCACCGTAGCATTTGCATATTGGGCTGTACCCCCCAAGAACAAGGACATGAGAATGAGCGACGAAATGTAATCCAACACGAGACTAGGAAACAAAGACCGCAGATGCCACACAGAGAAACGGAGATGCCTTGGAAATGCCACTGAGATGCGGGAGGGTCGGGTCTTTGGTGGAGATTTCACAATCCCATGCACTCCTGATTTTTCCTGCCATCGCTAATCACGTTCGAACAACCACTTGTTATAGTGTGCTCATACTGCTCATAGTACTGCCCTCCCAATGAGAGTGCTCTTGACTAACGATGATGGTCCCTTGGATGATAACACTTGTCCGTATATAAAGTACTTGGTAGATGAGATTCGTCTCAATACTGATTGGCAACTTTCAATCGTCGTTCCTCTGCAGCAACGCCTGTGGATCGGGAAAGCCCACTTTGCTGGTGCCACTCTTCTGACAAGTTACATTTATACTCAGAATTCCACAGTATCCCGCGACCTGTTCAACAATTCCTTCGAAGGCCCCTTCGTCACGCAACAGCCTCAGTTCTCCCTGCCACTTTGGCAAGAGTGGTGCCTCTTGGATAGCACCCCTGCAGCATGTGCAGACATTGGCATCCATTATATTGGTCCTGAATCCTTTGCCGGCCAGCCCGTTGACTTGGTCTTGAGTGGGCCCAATTTCGGTCGTAATTCAAGTGAATTATATATCTTGACAAGTGGCACCGTCGGTGCCGCCATGGAAGCAGTGACTCATGGCACCAAGGCCATTGCATTGAGCTATGCCTTTGACAATTTGGATCATGATTTCGACATTTTGAAACAAGCTGCACGTATATCCGTGGCTCTAGTGGCCAAGTTGTATGCGCAACTCATTTCAGACCCCAACGTCGATATCTACTCGGTCAACGTCCCCTTAGTGCCGTCCCTCGATATCAATACTACCCGCATCCACTATGCTCCTATCTTGCATAATACTTGGAAATCCATTTACCAGCCAAGCCCCAAGACGAATGAGCATGGCCAGCGACAATTCGTGTGGCAGCCGGATTTCCAACTGGTCGCCATTCATGGCCAGTCCCTGACAGAGCATAGCGACTCGCGTGTGTTGTTGGACCAGGGCATTAGCGTCACCCCCTTGAACGCCATGTTCAAGGCATCGCCGCCCTTTGAAGGTGAAATCGATATTCTGGATTGGCATAACGGCCGCAGCGCCCACGCCAGCAAGGCAGACTTGACCTTCCCTGATTCAACCGCCAATCTGCCCAAGGAATTGGTGGCCTTGATCGATATACCCCGCGATCTGTATACGTTCCAGCCTATATGCGACGCATTTGAAAAGGTGGACATTCAAGTGTCGACTGACCGCGCAATCCTTGACCGGATCCGCGACACTCCAAATCTCCACGTTTATCATTACTGCGAATATGAAGATATCGATCTCGACTTGCTTCAGGAATTCCCCGCCCAATACGTGAGTCCATCTTACATTTATCGCAAGGGCATTACGCGCAAACACTATTTGAATAACACCGTGCGTCACTATACTTGCAAAAATCCTTTACTGTCGTTGGCGAGAGCGTTCCCGGAAACATTCCACCTCGAACTCGACTATGCCGAGTTTTTGGATGACGCCTTGGACGAGGCGTGCGAGCTCAGACATGAGATTGAACACGGCACCAAGCCATGGATTCTCAAACCCAGTATGAGCGATAAGGGCCAGGGAATCCGCATTTTCAAACTGGTTGACCAACTCCAGGAAATTTTTAATAGTTTCCAGGACCAAGAGGATGAGGAGGATGAAGAGGTAGATCAAGAAGACAAAGAGGAAGACAAAGAGGAAGACAAAGAGGAAGACAAAGAGGAAGACAAAGAGGAAGACAAAGAGAAAGCCAAAGAGGAAGACGAAAAGAAAGACGCGGGACCACAAGGAAAGGTCGATAACCTCACAAAAGATATTGTGCTCAAGAAAAACACAAACATCATTATCAGTCAATTGCGACATTTCGTGGTGCAAGAGTATCTCACGCGGCCGCTCCTCTTTCCGTGCTATGATGATCGCAAATTCCATCTTCGCGTCTACGTGGTATGTGCTGGAGATTTCTCGGCGTTTGTCTACCGCAATATTCTTGCTCTCTTCGCTGCTGAACCATATACGCCGCCCAATGATGACCACTTTGATATGGCCAGCCACTTGACCAACACTTGTTTGCAAGGCGAAGATGCCTTGGTGGTGCCATTCTGGGAAATGAACGGCTGGAACACTGGCGAGCAAGATAAAGTGTATGCGGAAATCTGCTCTGTTGTCGGCGGTCTCTTTGCCGCCGCTACAAGTGCCAATAAGCTCGACTTCCAGCCCTTGTCAAATGCTGTTGAGGTATATGGAATCGATATGATGCTTAGCAGTGACCACCACGTGACCCTTCTCGAAGCCAATGCGTACCCTGATTTCAAGCAGAGCGGGCCCGAATTGCGGCCATTGATCGGCGCGCTCTTTGACGCGACTGTGGAATCGGCTATAGCGCCCATGCTTCGAAACGAGCCCATGGGTGTTCATCCGTTGCTTACCCCAGTGTAAAGCAACCAGTAGTGTGTAAACCGAGCGTGTCCCGGTCAAAAAAATGTATAGCCCCATTTCCATACCGAAGAAAAAAAAAAGCCCCAGTGGCCAACAGCAGGACCGTACCACTCAAGATCGCATATCCTCAAGAAGAAGATCTTTATTAATTGGCATCAAGTGAATCCCTGATTAAGTAAACATCTCTTTCTCTCTCGTCTCTTGAGCGCACATCAAGGCCACAACCCCCCTGCTTTCTCACTTTCCCTGTTTGTACATATACCACACATGCCTGCCCCACGCAAGGCCCGCACAGCCCTGAAGCGCGCGGCTCCGAACCAGCCGGCAGTCGCCAGTCTCGCCGAAATGTTCCCCGACTGGGACTCCGCAGACTTGGCTGCATTGTTACAGGAACACATTTATCCAGAAGTCGTCATTGATATGATTGTCAATAATAAGGTCGCAAAGTGGGAGTCCACCACGCGCGAAAAGAAAAAAAAGACGGATCACTTAGATGCAGAGCCCATCGCCGCCCCAATCAAACAAAGAGCACCCAAGAAGGAATTGCCCCCGCAAAAGCGAAAGCCTCAGGTTAAGCGACCCGAAAAGAGTGAAAAGGATAGAGCCGAAAAGTCGCCGACACTGGAAAAACTCGATAAGCCGGTTGCAAAGACGGCGGACAAGGCCGAAAGACCCACGGAAAAGTCTCTGGAGAAATCGGAAAAGCCTTTGGACAAATCTCTGGAAAAGCCCTTGGAAAAGAAATCTGCCGCAAACAACTCGAGTGCCCCGCTGGTGAATTCATGGGCAGCTGCATTGGCTCCCGAGAAGCCAACGCCAAAGCCAAAGCCAAAGCCAAAAGCAGCGCCCTCTCAGAAACAGCAGGCGCACAGTGATTTCACCCACCCTGAACCTCAGCCTGAGTCTATAGAGCATCACGCCCACGAGGATCATGTCCAAGAGCCCGTGGCCGCCAAGGACGAGCCACCTCAGCCCCCCAGTCTGTGGGTATCTGCCATTGCCCCTCCAGCCGCGCCCGCCACCACCAAAGATGCAGAGCACAAGACTCACGCAGAGCCACAGCCTCAGGAGGCGGCGGCGCCTGCTCCTCAACTCCAAGGTTTGGCCGAGACCCAAACTCAAGCTCTCCCCAAGGAAGCACTGCCCGTTGCACAGCCATCGGTCATTTTGCCCGCATCCTCTCGCCAGGTCAACACTGCTGGTGTCTCTTTCGGCTCATTATCGTTGGAAGATGATCAGGAACAACAAGCTTCCGAGCAACGTTATTTGTATGAGCAGCAGCAGCAACAACAACAACAGCAACAACAACAACAACAACCTCAGCAACAATCTCAACAACCTCAGCAGGCCACCTCGGAATCTGCCTATCCCCAGAACAACTACCAGCAGTACAACAAGCAACCCGCTCAACAACCCTCCCAGCCTGTCCAGGCCTCGCAGCCTACTCAGCAGCAGTACGACTACTACTCTCAGTTCCAGCAGCAGTATCCCCAACAGGCTCCCGCCGCTCCCCAGTACGGCGCATTCCCTGGTGTGGACTACTCTCTGTACAATGGTTTGGCCGGTGTGAACTCGCCTGCTGCGTCTCTGGCTAACACCCAGTACCAATACGCTCAGGCTAACGGCGTTGCCGCAGCACCCGGTCAGGGCCAAGCTTCGGCCGAGGCGAGCCAGCTGCCCGCAGTCAACCCCAGCGTCTTGCAACAACCACCCGCTCCGTACGGCTACCCTTACTACAACTATTATTATAACCCCTCGTTCTACGGACAGAACGGTAGCAATTTGAATCAAAGCTCTTTTGGTCAGTCGCCTCAGCAGCAACTGCAGCAGCAGCCTCAGCAACAGCAACAGCCTCAGCAACAGCCTCCCGCTGACCTGGCCGCCACTGCACGTCAAAGCAATGGCCAGCAATCGCCTTCATCTCAGCAGCAGGCCGTCAACCCCAACATGTACTATGCGCCCACCAGCCAGTTCAACAGCCGATACCCAGGCTACAACTACCCGCACAACCCGCAGCAGTACGCGCAGGCCCCATCGCAGGGTGCAGCGCACGAGGGCGAGAGCGCCCAGCCGGGCCAGCAGCCTGCGGCCGCTCCTCAGAACGGCATGCCCCAGCAGCCCATGATGTACGGCGCGTACCAGCAGTACCCGCAATACGCATACCTGGACAATCAGCAGTATCGTAGCTGGTACTAGGTGGTACCGTGAATAGGTATATACAGTGATAAAGATCGATAGCGACTGTTGAGAATATAATTATCAACCCCCTCCTTGAATTTGTAAAAAAAAAGACTGATTAAAAGGCATTCAGAGAATAGTGCGGCGTTTACACGTCCAAACGGGATCAGCAATACTGGAAATCGATCCATATAAGAATAGTTTGAAAGACGAAAGATCGAATTTTGGATAAATCTTTAATGAGATGAAGACACTACTAATGCTTCACGTACGCGCATTTCTACGTATAATTCAAGCAAAATTCACGTAAATTCGAAATTCGAGACACGTCTAGTTCACTTAAAATTCACGTAAATTCAAAATTCGAGACACCTTCACGTCCACGTCCGCGTCCACGTCTCCCAGCAAAATCTGAAAAATCACCCCACCGCATAGCAACTGAGGGCATGCTTCCCCTATTTGTCCCAGCGTGTCTTCACCGGAAACGCGCTCAAGCAATCACCACGTGACTCTCCGCAGTAAAATTCCGCACTAAGCGCCGACATACTAATCGGGGATTACGCGCGTAATTTTCAGCACTAAACAAAAAACTCTCAGTCCAGCAAATATACGGCGCCTATATAAGGTGGCGGGTGCCAGCGCCGCGTCCACCATGATAATTGACGACAACTCTTTCTGAGACAATCAATTTGTAATCTTAAAGGTATGTTCACAATATGCGAATGGTTTCGAGCAAGGAGGACTTGGTAGCCTTCCTACTGGCATTCCGTGCCCAACGAAAAACAAAAGGTCGCTAGCTTTTATATGGCAGCCATACAATCAACAACAATTGCTCGACATCACCAGTCTTGGACTGTCACACCTGAGAGTCGTGATACAGTGTATGTCGGCATGGAACAATTGTTTGATTGTGGTATTTACGGGGTTTTTTGTGTGTGTGTGCTGCCGGTCACTTTCTACTGCCAGTTGCATCACTTAACAAACTCACTTCCGACCCCTTACAAACGGATCTCCATACTATTAATGGTGCCGCCATACTAGCACTGGTGGGCGCCCCAACGCCCCCTCGAGCATCCTCAGGAGTTTTTCCGGTGGTCTCCGCACGACCTTGCTCGACTTCCTATTTGGGTAATGCTCTTGAACTAACTAACTTTTGAATAGCAATGTCTACCACCGAAAAGAGAAAGACTATCCGCAAGAAAAAGGACCCCGACGCTCCCAAGCGTTCGCTCTCCGCTTACATGTTCTTTGCCAATGACAACAGAGACATTGTTCGTGCCGAGAACCCTGGCATTCTGTTCGGCCAAGTCGGAAAGATGCTTGGTGAGAAGTGGAAGGCCTTGACCAGCGAGGAAAAGGTCCCCTACGACACCAAGGCTGAGACCGACAAGAAGCGCTATGAGCGTGAAAAGGCTGAATACGCCAAGAAGCAAGCTAACTAGTTATGCCTCCTCTTTATATTGCCCTGTTATATTATGTACCATGTTAAATTCCGCTTTTTAGGTTATGGATATACCTTGTGAAAAATGTCAACAACATTGATTTATCACACCGACAATGACGTCATTTCGCTGCACGTGCGCGAACACCACTGCCGTCCGAAATAGGAAGCGGGGTAATGTCGGTTGGTTGCCAAACGCTACGACACTGGTGCAATACTTGTTCATACAAAGCACTAGGTTTGACGTTCAGGTTTTTTTCTGATTGACGCAGCCATTCAATCACAATGTCGTTGCCTCTTCCTTATTATAATGATGATGTCCATTCATTCGCATATACGACGGTGCGCGCTCGATGGCCCCTGATTTTGAACCGAGCGATCAAGGACATTGATGCTGCCGGTTTTGATGGGTCCGATACCATCATTGCAAACTTTGAGCAATTGCTTTTGGACTTTAAACTGGATAAGCAGCTTCTTCCCTTTACCGAAGCTGAGATTGAAACACATCCGCCTTGTGCAAGATACAATGCATGCTTGAATAATGACGGCAAAAAGTGGCTGTGGCTCACGGCCCCTTGGCTCTATTCTGAGTGTTATTTGTACGTGTGGATGCACTTGCGTTTCCAGGAAAGCCCGAATCCCAAGTGGCATTCATATGATGTGTTTGCGAATCTCAAGGACTCCACCTTTTTGCAATCGCTGCTGGGTGTGATGGAATTATGTCTGCGCTACACCGCTTTGACAGATGAATTGAAGGCACACTCAGAGGCTATTGACCCGCAAGTGATCGAAGCTCTCTTCGTAGAGTTCATTGACATCTCACTCTGGGGAAATGCAACTGACTTGTCACTTCTTGCAGGAAAAGTCTCTTTGGACGATATCAAAGCATTGCAGGGCGCAGAAGTCCGCAAAAAGAATCAGGACAAGATCTTGGCTAATGATATTAGTGAGGCTTGGTCATACTTCAACGCTCAGAAGCAGCCTCGTGTCGATATTGTTTTGGACAATTCTGGCTTTGAATTTCTCGCAGATTTGATTCTTGCTCTCTTCTTGCTCGATGCAAATCTTGCCTCGTCAGTCCACTTTCACTGTAAGGAGATCCCCTGGTTTGTCAGTGATACCATGATCAAAGATGTTGATATCTTGCTCGATCAATTGGAAGATCGTGAGTTCTATGCCGAGGCCCATGCATCGCCCAAGGCCAGTGCCAACCTCGCGGCGGTGGCTAGACGCGCGCGTCAGTATTTCCAAGAAGGCAAATTCGTGGCTGTTTCCCATCCATTTTGGACTTTTGCCGATAACTATTGGTCGCTCGGCGAGCAAGGTCAGTTGAGTTCGGATTTGCGCCAATCCGGACTTGTAATCTTTAAAGGCGACCTCAACTATCGTAAGTTGACCGGCGATTTGCAATGGGATAAAACCACTCCTTTCGTCACCGCAATTCAGCAGTTGGCCTCGTCATCTATCCCAGTGTTAAGCTTGCGCACATGCAAGGCTGATGTGGTTGTGGGATTACAACCTGGAGTCAGCGAGAGGGTGGCCAAGGAGTATGAGGCTCAAGGAAACGAGGGCGAGTTTTGGGCATCTTCCGGTAAGTGGGCAGTTGTTTCATTCTCCTCCGGTTAATAGAAAAATAGATTACAATTTTATTTAGACTAGAACACATTTGTGGCCATTCATCGTGTAGCCTAGAGCCCCAATTGTTGTGGGCGACTCGAACGGTAATGATGACTATAATGACTCGATAGGCCCATAAGGTACAGTTAATTATTGACCAACCGACGAAGGCGTATTGCCTACACAATGATCTTAATACATACTAGATATAATGCTGAGAAACATGCGGCAAGTGTGGTTGCAGCTAGAGCCCCATCAATCACCATCTTGAGTGAAAAGCCCTCCTCCAAGTATAAGAATTCTTCGTGGTATCCCGTTACATATCAGAGGCCTTGCGAGAATTACACGCCACGATCTTGAATCGATCAACGGTAACCTCGTTATCAGGGTTGGAGGACCCGCCTCCGTCGCCCGTCACGTCAGTCATCTTGATCAGCACATTCTTGATGATGAAAGTCCAGACGTCATCGCAGAAACGATATGTGTCCAAATCGCCCTTGAATGTGAGCCGCAGCTTTGCGGTGCTAGCATCGGAACGAAGGTTGTCGGCGACGATACGATCAAAGTTGTTGAGAATCTTCATGGCCAACTGCGGTTGAATCTTCTGATCCGTGATAAGCGCGTCGATGGCATCAGTCAACGTGACTCCGACCGTCAGCCGACGGTAAAGTTCGTAGTACGCGGGGGCACTCATGGTTCACAGTGCCTTGTAGAAAATTGCAAGGAAGCCGAATTTTTGTTCGCTTCAACTCTGAAATTCATCCTCCTGGAACTTTCGCCTTTCAATGTCAACGCAATCTAACTTGTCAGTCGCCAAACGCTATAGAATCGCCATCGTTCAACTATGGAACATCAACAATGGTACTGGACCTGTCGCCGGAATGAGACAAGACCTGCCTCAATATCAGCGTATCGTCTTTGCCATAACCCATGAATTCTGTCAGATCGCCAATGATGTCGAGAGTCTCGACTTGTACAGTGCCAATGAACAACTCTCTGAAATCAGTGTGAGATCATTGCCCTTTTTAAATGTTGACTACTATATGGCACAGGCCACTTCGAAGTTGCTCACTGATGAACATGGACAATTCACCGATCCAATCCAGCATAAACTCGAAAACTTACAAACCGCTTACAAGGCGTACCTCAAGTTCCTCAATTGCTTGCGTGAACATCGCATGCTTTCCAAAGAGCAAATCCAAAGTTTAGAGCACATATCGCTGATTGCTTCCCCAGATTCGAAACCTATCTTGTCTCCCATGGCTGCGCGTGAGGAAAAAATCAGGAATTATAAATTGCAAAAACAGCTTGAAGCCCGTCTTTCGGTCTTGGACGAGTACTATAAGAATCACGACGTTGAAGATGACCAAGCAGACGTCTTTGATCAATTCGATGAGGAGGTCGTCTCAAAGATTTTTCAGGATCAGCTAACACTACATGCGCTCCTTGCCTTTTCAGATCTTGGTCATTTGCAAATGGAAATACAGGTTTTGAAAAATATGCCACTGCATCCACAACAGCCTATACAATTGATACCGCAGAAGCCATCGCTCGCTGAAGATTACGGATACACCTCGAAGCTTGAGACTGTGCCAGTCGCTGCACATGATGCGAAGGTTGGCGATTTGGTTTCTCGTCAGGGAAAGATCTTGCGACCCTTCACAATCACCAATAGTCGCTCGCAGATCGAAAGCAAGGTCCGTGGTACGGGCCAGGTCTTGCCGTCTATGCTGGTAGATGAGTATTTAGACTATGAGCTCGCCAATGGGAAAATGGCAGCACCGCCCCCGCCGGATAAGGGTGATAGTGACCTGGATGCACCGAACCTGGACGAAGAATTGGAGGCACGTCAATGGGATGATTGGAAAGATGATAATCCAAAAGGATCGGGCAACACTAAGGCCAATATTGGATAAATGCAGAAAACTAAAGGACAGAATGTCAATAGCAATTGATTGTGACTTACGAGTTTGTAGTATAAACGAGAATGAAATCATATTAAGCAAAACCAGTCATAGCGCACCTCTAGAGTTCTTGATCAGAGACCAATGTCAGCGAGAAGAGCCGAGCACCTACAAATGGAGTTCCAAGGGATCTCCAAGGTCTGACCTGTCTGGCACCACTCAATATATGAATGCCGGAGACGAGCGATAGCCTCGCGAAGATGTTAACACAATTTTGAAAAAACATACCTAAAAAAGGACGGCCATCCCTCTCAATCCAAACATGCAAAAAAATCAAAAGTAAAATATTCCCGGGTCGCAAAAATTTAAGCCTTCCCCAGTGAGAAATACCTGAATTCAGATCAATCACCCATCAGCTCAAAGGGATCTGATCCACCTTTCAATACTTTGGTCGAGCTTAATGGTCTGAGAAGAGACTTGATCGTTGAACGACAAAGCTCTTTGGTTTTTAGTATTGCAGTAAGGATATACTTTTCACCTTGACTCCATGTTACTATTGTGGAAAGGATTTTTATAATTTTGCAGCCACGGATAATTCCATGTCCACTTGAAGCTATTTATTCACAACAACGAAAGGGATCTAATGGACTGATACAAGTCTCAACTATTATACATAAGGACATGCTATACTTATACACCACCGGCCAAATCCTCCTGCAACGCCCGAACCCATTGGCGGTGCTCGACCTCCAATTCTGTCAATCTCAATACTTTCCTTTGGTTATCAGTGCTGCGAGCCAAAATCCAGCGGTCTTGATCATCGTGCAACAGTTTGATACAATTGATGATGATCATATACAATTCCAAGATCTGAAGACGGTACTGCGCCACGTCCTCAAACGTTTGAGGGTAATGAGTGATCAAATCACCATGTTCGCTCTTGAATCTCGCAATGAAAATGTACAATGCCTCGACAGCACCGCGAGTATCGCCAAGCTTTGTAAACAGAGCCAGCGCGCCAAATAGCCGCCACGAATAGACGTATTTGTAGATACGCAACAGGTTCAAAAGTGTAAGCTCGCTATTGGCCATTTCCAATAAAATGTTGTCGACCAAAAGATAGTGTTTGCGGTACAAGCTCTGGCCAGCGTCAGCATATAATTGGGCAATGTTCTGCGATTCAACAAGTTTCTGAACAAACCTTGTGAACAATGCAACAAAGTCAACAACGCTTTTTCCGAGGTTCTCGGTATCAAGGTGTTCAAGCGTTCGAGCAGCAAGATCCCAATCACCCGAGGACATGGCGAACTCGAAAATATTCGCCCGGTACGTGTCAATGGTCAGGCGGTCCTCTGGGTTTGATCGTTCAAGGATTGCCGTGAGCGCCTTTTGCTCAAAGTGAAGCGCGGCGCGCTCAAAATCGACTTGGAATATCAGCACGCTGTGCACGGATTTTACTGATGTGGGGGTGATGTACTTTGTGCGGTGCAAGTGGCGGCGAGTTTGCTGCGACTGGACCCGTGCGAGCTGCGACAAGGCATGGTAGTACAGCAGCAATTTGAGATGGCGGTCGGGTTCATCAGAGTAAATGGCCCGTGATAAGCCGTCAGTCTTCCCCTTTTGAGAAAAGCACTCAAGTCTCTGTCTGAGCGAGTTCAACGAACCATCCAAGAATTCATCACTTTCAAAGACAGTAATAAACTCGCGTGACTTATTATTAAACAAATAAACGAGGCCTTTGAGGAATCTGTCAACTATAGAGTCTCCAAGAATTGCAAAGTAATTGTCTTCGACGTATAACGAGTCACCACGACGCAAGAGCTCGAATATAGCGTCAACGGCAAGGTCACTATTCAAATTTCCTGGCACGGCATATTCGAAGAATGTATCATAAGCATCGTTGTTACGGTGATCGTGCACTAGCTGCAAGCAGCTTGGGACCTTTTGTTCGAGCAATGGCCAAAGAAGTGACTGGTATGGCTTGTTGACATCCTTACACTCGATCTGCAGAGCCGGGTCCAGCAGTCTAAAGCACGAATCAAAGACTATATTGGAAACCGAGTATGCGCGCAAGACCGAGGTGATGCGGCAAAGCATGCGGGCGATTTGCGGGTCGACATCACACAACAAGAGAAGGGTCGCAAGCTGGAACAAGAGTTGGGCGTGCGCGGCCTCAACGCTGCGGAAGGTTTCCATTGCAAGTTGCTTTCCAATGGTACCGAGATGCGTGGTGATGGCTGATGAGCGGTCAGGCGGCGGTGGAGGCAGAATAAGCGACTCAATAAGCAGGGACACGTTTGCAATGCCGCCCAATTCATTGACATAGAAGCGCGCCTGCTCGGCAGAGACTTTGGATGCGAGATGGGCGTTGTATACTTTGGAGGCATCATCTTCCAGGTCTATTCCGGACTGTAATGCTTGCAACAATTTGTGTTTCGTGCGGATGGAAAGGCAGTTTGAGACCTCGATGAGCAACTGAACAAGTTGGGCGGTTTCTCCACAGCCCAAGGCGACGCGCTCAAATCTATGGATCGGCCTCGAAAGACTGAATCCGTTGGCCTGGAGAACGAATGCACCGTGAGGATACAAGGTCAAGGCCAAAGCAGACTCGCCAAGACTGTAGAACTCTTCGCACAAAGACCAGATTTTGAACCAGAGAGCATCAATGCCGTGGAACTGGCTTGCAAGCAAAAGTACCGTTTCGTTGGTGTTGTCCCGTACAGACTTTCTGAAATCGATATTTGGAGCGGACCCGTGGCTGCGGATAACATTCAAGGAGGCGAGGACTACCTCAGACTCGTACCTGCCACTATCCAAAACACGCAGCTTATAGTACTGAGCATCATGGGACGAGATCAATTCGTCTGCTAAAGATTTCTCAGCAGCCGCCAGCCATGTGCACGACTCCACAGCACCAGTGTCAAGAGATAAACAGTATGAGGCGACTACCGACGCAGTATTCGACTTCCACAAAATATTATACATCAATTCAGAGTCGGTGACAGAAGCACAAAAGTCCTGAATGAACCACAAGACGCTGGGCGCAGGCTCGCGTTTGGCGATGGACGAGGCGGAGGGAAGATCCGGGTATTGGGGCTCCAACGAAAAGCGAGCTTCGCACACGGTGGTGGGACCCAGGGTAATTTCAAAAGACTTGATGGCGTGTCCGCTGTCATTTGGATTCTCTGCATCATCGAAGAAATGAAGTGCCAAAATTGTGTTTGAGGAGTTTCCAGAGAATACCTGCATGTACTTTGCTGCTGCTGCCGGGAGCCAGGTATTTGTCAGGGCATTCCGATTCAAAGCCACAGGCGGATGAGCAGAGCGATGAGAAAGCATGTCCCAGAACTGCAAGACCTTGCTTGAGGTTAAGGTCGCAATAAGAGAGTCCGAGATTCTGACTGCATCGACCAATGCGTTCGACGATACGCCCTTCACGATCACGTTCTGAGGGGATGTGCTCTTTGAGAAGAAAGAGGATATAAAGCGGAGCGGAAGTATTGAGGCCGTATCTGAAAAGGAATAAACATCGAACGCATCGAGAAGACGCCGACGCTCAAAGTGAAGCAAGGATCCGTCGTGCAATGAGACCACCAAATTATGCGGATCTACCGCTTTGAGAAGATATGGCGGGGAGGTGAGGTCAAAGGAATAAGGAACGCAAATGTGACCCCAATCGAGGAATGTGTCCATGGTAAAGTGTCTTGGAGACGACACGAAAAAGTCAGAGAGTCTAAACTTGATCGAGACGAATAAATGGTTTGAATCGATCGCATCAACCACAATAAGGCCTTCTTTGTGAACCGGCAGAGGAGGCGAATAAACGACTGAAACGCAATTCTGGTTGAAGAGCGGCGATTGCAAGGAGATTGAAAATCTTCGAAGAGACAAGCCCAATGCCGAGGGATTGAATGCCATGGGGATCAATTCGATAGTGCGAAGAGAATTGTTGATTTGATACGAGATCAAGTTAATACCTGGGGGGACGAGATCACCCGAGACATCCTGGTCAGACGTGGTTGATACATCAACGACCCCACCGATGACCGCAAGAGAATCCGAGAAGGTATCAGGGGGCTGGATACACGGCTCCGAATCATACTTTAGAGGAAGAAACACAAGATGCTGGGGCAATCGGTGCTTGAAGCCCTGTATGGTATCGAAAGTACAATCCATAGTGAAGCACTTGGGATTGCGATTCCAACGGAAGAGACGAGGACGATGAAATTTGGTGGTTCGGGACTGCACAGTGAAATCTTTATTCAAGAGATCCATCGATAATCAATTGAGGGTCCTCGTACAGAGAGGTAATCGGAGAGGAAGCACTTGATCTGTCGTAGCTACAAGATGTCATCGATTGTTTTTTATAAGTTCATGCATCAAAAGAACCGTCTGGTGATCCATTTCGACGGCACTGCCATTTCGGTTTTTGATTTGAAACGGGAGATTATTGCCCAGAACCTGTTGGGCACTGGCCTAGACTTCAACTTGCGTCTCTACCATTCAGAACTGCCCGACATTGAGTATGAGCTCGATCAGGATACCGTGCCGCGGTCCTCGTTTGTGCTTGCGAAACGATCTCCCGCCCACTCCCGCAACAGGTTTCATAACGCATCCCGATATGTCACGGGCAAACCTCGCATAAATCGGAAAGCGCTCACTGCTAATACAGCGGCCCCGGTTTCTCGACAGGACTCCATTCCTATAGATGATTCTATTTCTGAGGAAGATCGCATCAAATTGATGTTTGAAAATCAAAGTTCAGCTTGGGCACATACCCAAGACGAGCTTGCTCAACACAAAGCCATTCACTTCAAGTCTCTGAGACCAGGCCAGCCTCCGCTGCTGGATGATTTGCCTCCACCAGGATACATTTGCTATCGTTGCGGCAAAAAGGACCATTGGATCAAGAACTGTCCCACCAACAACGATCCCAACTGGGAGGGCAAGAAGATCTTGCGCACGACGGGTATTCCCAAACTGTTCCTCAAGACCATCTCGAAGGATGACGTCGAAAACCATATGGAAGAGCATGGCTTGTCAAAAAATGAACATGGCGACATAGTCGATAAAGACGGGAATCCAATCTTGATCACCGAAGATGGCAACTACGCCATCGCTATGGCAGATAGCAAAACATGGTTGACGTATCAGGAGAAACAGCAAAATGCCGAGCTCAAGGCGAAACGCGACTTTGACGCGAGAATCGTTGAGTGCGTCGATAGGGATCAAAAGTTCCAATTCTTGGACCCCTTACAGACTAGTCGTGCTTTATTGAGGGCTCCCATAGTGACGACACCATGTTGCACTGATGCATCGTCATTGAAGAAAATGCGCAATTTCAATTATAACCAGCTGGACCTTGAACAGCTTTTGATTGAAAACGATTTCCACTGTCCTAATTGCGACAGAGAAGATATATTTCTTGACACCTTGATACCCAACACAGAATTGGAAAAAGAATTGGCGGAGTACACGAAAGAACAGGCCGCTCAACTCGGGATCACAGATCCTAATGCGGCGCCGGTAAAGCGCGTCCAAGAGGAATCCCCAGACGATAGTGCTGCGAAAAGACAAAAATTAGATGCAAACGCGTCTGCCAGCGGGTCTGCAACCGCGTCTGCGGCGCCCTTTGCCATGCCAATGATGCCCATGCCAATGATGCCGGGAATGCTACCAAATTTCATACCTCCTCAAAATAGAGGTAACCATTAGGCTAATGAGAAGAGGACAAGCACTAGACGTTATGTGGTTTGTGTGATAGATTCCAGATTGGTGTTGTAATGGGGAAAAATCCTAAATGGACTGGCTATAGTTCGTATGGATTTGATCGGGTAGTCTACAGTAGTCGGCATATAGGGCGAATGAAACCTCCACCAGCTGCTAGCTCAAATTTTGATCCTTTAATCAAACTTTTTCGAAATCTGCTTGAGATGGGATCTTGGATATCACCAAATCAGCCACGAGTAATTTTTTTTGCAGCCAGTCGGGCACTCGACTATCAACCTGTTGTAGGTTACCCCTAAATAAATAGTAAGCGAACGTACCTATGATTTTAATCGGGTATATCGGTATTGTCATCACCAGTGCGATGGTGCCTACAGAGAATGTGACATCAAGGAACAGCAAAGAAGCAATTCACGATATACGTCAATTGCTCAGCGAGACATCAATATCCAGTGTACGTTTACATCTACACAAAAGCGTTCACTCTCAAAAACGATTGTGGATTACTCGCAGGAGAATCATCAATCAATATGTGTGAACTCGCCTCATCTGAATGCCACTTCCCCCAAATATTCCAGCATCAGACCGAACTTGTTCATCGCTGTTGCGGTGCCCCCGTTCTCAACCTGCACAAAAACCCTATGTCAAACTTACCCGGCCGCCAATGAAAATTTTTCGAGCGTATAAATTTGTGCGCAGGGCTTCCGTATAACTCGAGGGCTTATTACGGGAAAGATAGCGTTCGGAAAAGTACGTTACTGCCCGTATCCAGGTGCCATTCGATGACGCACCTTGCTTGATGATCCAAATAATCAAATCAAACTAGAGTTTGTGACTATTCAGAATGATCACAACGTTATTACATCTCTGACTAGTTGTGTGCGTGGTCGAATGAGGACCTGGTTGTATGGCCGAGCAATATACTAACTTCATTGTCAGTTCGGAATCCGCAGAATGGTTTCTGTGTATTAATGAATTATAAATGGTATGTTCAAACAAGTAACTTTGATCTCGAATTCTTCTGAATGATGACTTTACAAAAACAAGCTGGAATTACTGGCTGAACCTCGTGATGTATAAGTTTTTGCACCGACTGACTAGAATTTTCGAGAGAGAACAAGATATCGATCGAACGCATTTACTAACTAGTTAGGTACGTTCATCCAAATTAGCAAAAGCAACGTTCTTTCTTTGAAGGAGGAATCACTGCACTGGGCACTGAATATTTCATGAGTGACAATGCATAATCGGCGGGCCTCAGAAACCCGCTTTAACTGACATTGAAAAGCATTGCTTGTTTCAACAACCAATACTAATATGGCCAGTGACTCATTGGACAAAGTCTCACAGGATCGTCCCAGCAATCAAAGCGTATGTACCAAATTCCATTTATCGCTGAGCCTTCAACATGATGATCCTTTTAGATGACGAGTCAGAATTTCGGGATTCCCGTTGATGACAACACTATTTTTATACCATTCATGCCTTTCTGATGTTTTTGGTTTCAACAGTGATGACCGTTTTGGAAGAATGTACTAACATTCCTAGTCAAAATCATTGATCGATTGATTGTCCTGGTTTTTGCCAAGTCTCGATTCAAGCAAGACAAGCGCAAAGAGGCTCGTGCGCATTGATAAAAGATGAGGCTGAAAAAAAAGACAAGCATATATCTGACTTTTCGTTTGAAGAGAAACTTTTTCGTGTCTGATATCTTGTATGATACTCTTTTGCGATGCTTGTTTGCATTGAGGGTTTGCCAAAACCTATATTGTTTGAATAGAGACTGTTACCGTCTGGAGATTGTACTTTTTCGTTCCAACGTTAAAGGGTTAAACGTGTGTGATGCGAATTGTTTGTATGTGTGCTTGCTGATATAATGATGACTACACCACACTTACGACGGTCTACTGTGGGCGGGGACTGTTAATCCCTGCCTCTTGATGATAACTAGGCCTTGACCGGCCGTGGATCCTGAATCAACAAGCATATACAAACAATGGAAATCAAACACGTTTAAGAGAGGCAGAGAAACACTTTCCTAAAACTGTAAGTCAACACTTTGTTTCTACAAAAGATCACTCGTGGACAGTATGATGACTCTACGTTTTCTTGATACTCTATGAAAAGCTTTTTAAAACAAAAATTCGATTTGCATGTCAGTCTGATTATTCCACGAGTGAAAGTAGAGTCACCCAAAATAACAAATACTAATGATACCAGGTTTCAATCCAATACTTTACAAAAATACACACGCCCTAAAGACAGCCCACATATCCTGTGAAGAGATAAGATATGCGGAATATACTTCCGCATAGAGTAGAAAAAAGACCAATGTGTTCCGTAAGAGTCACCAAGAAAGCGCAAGCCCCACGCCAGCGAATCCCGCGGCTGATGTTGCGCTTGACGTCGCGGATGATCTGCGGTTGATCTGCAAGGTGACTCAACCCATTATGCACACTCTGACCCTCCAAGAATATATATCGAGACTTGTAGGACAGGCAATGTAGCGGGATCCATCTGAACCTACCCCATCTGAACTTACCCCGCGATACGGATTGCGATGCGGCCACGGTCGAAAAATGGCGTCTGGGAAAAAAGAACCCTCAACAGTGGCATCCCTCATCCATCCATACATTCGATCTTGGAAATGCCCAGTAAGCCACCTCCCTACAATACATCATCTGATGGTAATGCCATACATGACCCTACGAAACATATCTCCCAAGTTCAGCAGAGTACGCCCGCGCCTTATACGCCTTCGGCCGAACAGCAGCAGCATATTGACGATCTCAACGGCTCTTCGAATCTCGCGGCCATGAAATCTACAACTCAAACAGAGTACTTTGATGTGTTGCCATCATTCCAAATGTTCCAATCGATCTTGCGTCGTGACGACTCCCAATTCAATGAGAATCTTAGAGATACGCCTCCTGTATACGATGCTGGCGATGCCAACGATCCCATTCAGGGTCAGCCCACCCCTGGTGAAGTGACGAATCCAGATCAGGGCGTTCTCTCGCTAGATCATATACTCAATGCTCATGAGCAGCCCGATGATCCATCGGAAATGCCTCGAGAGGATGAGGTGCACCCCCTGGTAGCTCCGTATGTCAACACCAACGTGGGAATGTCTCCTTTGGACAATATCGACAAACTAGCAAAAGCCACCAACCCTGCATTAGACATCTCAATCAATGTCACGAAACAAGTCCCGATGCCCCACGTCATCAACGAACGCGAGACGAGACTCAAGATGTATTCATCGGGTGACGTCGTCAATGGCTATATTATCATATCCAACACCTCTGATAAGCCAATAGAGTTTGGTCTCTTTACCGTTTCCTTAGATGGGACTGTCAAATGTGCTGAAAAGGCCGAAAGTCTGAACTCTGCCTTCTTGGAGGCAGCGCGATACAAGAAGATCTGGATCAAAAAGTTTATCAAAATGTACGACTTGAATGCATCGTATGGGTACACGCATATTCCCAACAGTGCTGGGATCAAGTATGAGGAGCATTCAGTTGATCCTAGTGATATGTGTTATTTGGGCTTGCCCGACAATCGCGTGCTCCAGCCCCACACAAAATATAAAAAGTTCTTCACATTCAAGTTCCCGGAACAGCTCTTGGACAATACATGCGCGCATCGATGTGCATCTCATATTCTACCTCCGCCTTCCTTCGGTGTTGACCGAACGTGTTTCTACGGTAAGGGCGAATCCATCCAAATTAATAAGGCGTTGGGCTACGGATACCTTCATGTGCGTGGCACTCCTCTAGCGACCAAGGACTATAGCTTTGATGAAACAAGTGTAAGCTATACGATTGAGGCCAAAATCA
Source organism: [Candida] argentea (assembly GCA_030581555.1). NCBI lineage: Eukaryota > Fungi > Ascomycota > Pichiomycetes > Serinales > Debaryomycetaceae > [Candida] argentea. Next base: position 64,295 of record JAKTTQ010000009.1, read on the forward strand.
TTGACAAGGCCAATCCCAAAGATCGCGGCGACTTTTCAGAATTCGAAGTCAATGTGCCTAATAATGGCAAGGACTATGTGATATCTCGCAGCAACCAATACTTTTTGGAGTTTGTGCCGCATATGAAGAATAACGGACCGATTGTCAACAATGTTGAGCTCGACAAAGCAATCATGAAAGAACACGCCCAGCTCCTGACTTGGAAACTGTTTGACTACTATAATAAATTCGTCGAGCAAGAGATCGAGGAGAAGCTAGGTAGTCCTGAATTGACACCCACGGAGTCCAAACTCAAAATCTTGACTATCAGCGATGCCCTGCAACCACTGTTGGACGAGAAAAAGGAATGCAAATCTTTTGATGAGGAGCCAATGATTTGCACGCACGTTCCTGTGAATGTATTTGGCCGCAAAAAAAAGATGATCCTTTCTTCCCTCGTTCAAATCGGAACCGCTACCATGAAAGTGCGCATCCCGGATATGCCTATCCCGTACATGCTGCCCAAACTTTTGATGAAGTATAATATTCAGGACTTGGAGATGTCTCCGGCGGATTCCCAGGGAATAGAGCCTATAACTTCCATGCCTGTGCCTGCCCCCACCAAGCTCTTTGATCCATTCTCATTGCGTCCTTCAATTACCAATGCCGGCGAAAACATTTTCAGCTATAATGTATCTTCACCGCAACATTGCAAATCGCTCGAAGTGCACTTGCTTTTCGACTCGCACGATTTGACATACAAACCGCCCCAGATTGGCCTGATGGAATTGAACTTGGTGTGCTGGTCTTTCCGAGCCGACTATCCCATTCCTTTCAAAATTGGCCACGACTTTCTCTACACCAACGAGGCGCGCCAAGACGAGCGCAACAACAACGTCGCCGATATTACACGCCAAAACCTACAGGCCATCAAAGATAAAGCTTTCGGGTATCGGCGCTTTCTCAAGGAGAGCGACATGTACATTGCTCGTGACGCCTACTTATACCTCCAATCAGTCAAGACATTCCTGGTGAAGAAGGATACAGTCAAGGACTACTTCCGCACCCTCACATCGCACACCCACGGTGAACTCCTCAATTCGGAATCAGAATGGAAGAGCGAACACCGACCAGGTACCGCGCAATTACGATGGCTGCGAACAATGGAAGTGCCCTTGGAAACCATCAATCGGCATAGCATACATTTGGTGCCGAGCTTTCAGAATTGCGTCATTGGACGTCTCTACTGCCTACAGGTAGTGATCAAATTCAAAGGAGCCGGTGGAGAGCAGAATGAATATGCCGATAATATCATCAAGCTCGATGTTCCTGTGATAGTAGGAAATTCATAAGTGTATAAACCCCCGATCTGAATCGCGATCGCAATGACTCATTACCCAAAGCGGTAATTTATAAGGCGGTCGCCGTAACCGCGATGTGCAATCTGCAAAATTGCAGAAAAAAAATTCTCCGTCTTCATTCTTGATACTCCTATCCACAATGCTTCGCCTTTTAACAAGATTGCTGCCTCCGCGCCCGTTTGTGAACGGTGCGTTCCGCTCGTTGGCTACTGCAGCAAAATCTTTCAACAAAACCTCAAAGCTTGATCGTGCCACTTTGACTCTCAAAGACGGCCCTGTTTTCAGCGGATACTCTTTCGGTGCTGATAAGAATATCTCTGGAGAGGCAGTGTTCACTACTTCTCTTGTGGGATATGTGGAGTCCATGACTGATCCATCATATAAGGGCCAGATCTTATGCTTCACACAGCCGTTGATTGGTAATTATGGTGTTCCCTCATCCTCCGAAAAGGACGAGTTCAACTTGTTAAAGTACGTCGAGAGTAAAGAAGTGCAGCCCATCGGTATCGTGGTCGCAGATGCTGCCTTGGAGCATTCCCACTGGACAGCCGTGGAATCCTTGCAACAATGGTGCCAGCGTTCTGGCGTTGCTGCTATTTCCGGAGTCGACACCAGGCAATTAGTCACGTACCTCCGTGAAAATGGTTCTTCATTGGCCAGAATCACCGTTGGCGAAGAATACGATGCCGACGAAGATGCTGCATTTGAAGATCCCGATTTTGTTCACTTGGTCCACAAAGTATCCACTAAAGCCCCCTTCCATGTCGCCTGTCCACCATCCCACTGCAAGGGTGTTCACATTGCTGTGTTAGACTGCGGTGCTAAAGAGAACATTTTGCGTTGCATGGTTCAGCGCGGAGCCTCGTTGACTGTTTTCCCCTATGACTATGACCTTGAGAAAATCGCTGACCAGTTTGATGGTATTTTCATCTCGAATGGACCTGGTGACCCCACTCACTGTTCCTCCACCATCGATAGCTTACTGAAGATCATGGACAAGCACCCCGAGTTGCCCATCTTTGGTATTTGCTTGGGCCACCAATTATTAGCATTGGCCAGTGGCGCCAAGACCGTCAAGCTCAAGTACGGTAACCGTGCTCACAATATCCCTGCATTGGACTTGCTCACCGGCAAGTGTCATATCACTTCCCAAAACCATGGCTATGCCGTGGACGCAGAGACTTTGGGTAACGGGTTCGTCCCATACTTTACCAACTTGAATGATTTGAGTAACGAGGGAATGGCCCATTCTACCAAGCCCATTTTCTCTACGCAATTCCACCCTGAAGCCAAAGGTGGTCCTCAAGACACTGTGTTTTTGTTTGACAAATTTTTCGACAATGTCGCAGAGTACAAACAAAACAACCAGCGCCCAGAATATAGCGGCAGCAGTTTACTTGCACACGTTTTGCCCACCGAGCGCGTGTTGTAATAGATTATAATAGAAAAGAAAAGAATTTTTAGTACCGTGCTATTCTATCTGTAGAAGAAAAAGAATGAGCACATATAAAGACAGAATCCGACTCCATGAAGATCCCCGCCCCTGGGCTTGTGTTGGTCTATGGTCCCCCTTCATATAAAGTCTGAATATAAGTGAAACGTTAAGAACATGTGTCATTTTTCACCACTCTGAATGACGTTCGAGCTCCACAGGTTCCGAGGGAATCGAGTTTTTATCACGAAATTCAAAGATTGATGTTTCGAAAGTTGCAAAAACTCGAAAGAGTTCAAAGATAGTTACGGAGCATGTAGACCCGCCCCCGCACCATCGGGACTCATTCCTGTATCTTCTCTATGAAAAAGTGTCTCTCATCCAAAGCTAATAACCAGCACACACGGTAATGGTGATACCTGAAACTAATCCTTCTCACCTCATCATTCCACTGATGAGATTGACGATTACAAGAGCAGTGCATGCCTAGACACCGTAAAAGACCCACACCGCAACATCAAAGCTTTTATTGACATTATCACGTTGAATAAGCGAAAAGCCGCGTCCACTAGATATTCTTGCAGCCAAATACGGGAACGACGGGAACGACAAGAATCAGACCATTTTTGCATCGTACCGACCAAGAATTGATCCCAAGGCATAAAAAACGCCTGATTGCGGGATACGCGCTGCCGTAAGTGGAAAAGTATATAAAGTAAAGCCTTTCTTGTTCCCATCCTTCGTATAGCTAATTGTACATCAACTATGGAGCCGGTGCTGTATATCCAGGCGCTCAACCTGACGCTCGGTCCTGATCGTGGAACCACATATGGCCTGATTTTCAAACATGTTCTGGCAATAGGCGGATTAAACGGCACGCATCTCAATTGGATCGAACGAGCATGGGCCTCTTGGTACTTGTACATTGGCAATGATGTCCTTGCTACTGGTCTTTTATTCTTTTGCGTCCATGAATTCATGTACTTTGGCCGTTGTTTGCCATGGTTCATTATCGACCAGATTCCCTTCTTTAACAAATGGAAACTTCAGCCCGATAAAATCCCTAGCAATGCCGAGCAATGGGAATGTCTCAAGTCTGTCTTGAAGCTGCACTTTTTGGTGGAAGCCATACCCATTTGGCTTTTCCATCCTCTCTGCTCATCATTACACATCACTGTCGATGTTCCATTCCCCGCGTTGCTGGTCATGGTCACGCAAATCGCCCTCTTCTTTGTTTGCGAGGATATGTGGCATTACTGGGCGCACCGTCTTTTCCACTGGCGCTGGTTTTACGTCAACATCCACAAGCAACATCATCGTTATGCCGCCCCATTCGGATTGACCGCCGAGTATGCACACCCAGTGGAGGTGATGTCACTTGGTGTGGGCACTGTTGGATTCCCCATTTTATATGCATACCTCGTCAAGGGAACAGACTGGCCCCCACTCCATCTCTTCACAATTTGCTGCTGGATCAGTCTTAGGTTGCTCCAAGCAGTCGACTCACACTCTGGTTACGATTTCCCCTTCTCGCTTAACAAAATCATACCATTCTGGGCTGGCGCAGAACATCACGATTTGCACCACCACTACTTTATTGGAAACTATGCTAGTTCTTTCAGATGGTTTGATTATTTCTTGAAAACCGAAAGTGGACCGCAACCCAAGCAGGACCGTGAACGCAAAATGAGAAAGAAGGCAGAGTCCAAGAAGACTATTTAGATATCAACCGTAATGAATACTTACGAAACCTTTTCGAAATGACACAATATTTAACAACTTCAATTCAAGTAGCCCTAGTTGGATACCTCAGTGAAAGTCCCCATCATCTGCAGTTCAAAACTTGTAGACACTGATACACCCACTAGAGTCTATCAATAGACGCTTACAATCGTACACATATCACGTGGCAGAGACTCGATATCGATGAGCTCTGCTAGGGCTTTACCCCTAATATCAAACACGGGCATCGAAGTCCAAGTTCGCACGTGATTGTCTTTTTTCGACAGTGGGCGTGGAGGTGCCTGAAAATTTTAGACCTGCAGCGGCCATCTCCCTTACGCTGATCACGAAACAGTACGTAGCGCGAGCCCATACCTGTTGCGGTTGTTCAATACTAACAGTATTCCAGATGTCGAGATTCAACGAGTACCAAGTCATCGGTCGTCGTCTTCCGACTGACACCATTCCTGAGCCCAAGTTGTTCCGCATGAGAATCTTTGCTCCCAACACTGTTGTCGCCAAGTCTCGTTACTGGTACTTTTTACAGAAATTGCACAAGGTCAAGCCCACGTCCGGTGAGATCGTTTCTGTCAACGTTATCTCTGAGGCCCACCCCACCACCGTCAAGACCTTCGGTATCTGGATCAGATACGAGTCTAGATCTGGTATCCACAACATGTACAAGGAATACAGAGATGTGACCAGAGTTGGCGCCGTCGCCACCATGTACCAGGACTTGGCCGCCCGCCACAGAGCCAGATTTAGATCGATCCACATCTTGAAGGTCGAGCTCTTGGCTAAGAACGCCGACATCAAGAGACAGTACGTCAGACAATTCTTGGCCAAGGACCTCAAGTTCCCCTTGCCCCACAGAGTCCAGAAGTCCAAGTCCACCAAGTTGTACGCCTACCAGGCCCCCTCCACCTTCTACTAAGCGGAGTGTGCACAGTACGGTTATAGTTGTGCAAGTAGAAAATCGTAACACTCAAGGTAATTATATTTTTGGTGTAGTCCTCGCTGTTGCGGCAAGGGTGTATTTCTGTGGCCTACGCTATGGCAATCAGCAACTTTTGATTGCGTTATCGCGTCGACTCGTAAATTTAAAATTAAGCTGTAACTATGTCTTACGGATCGAAAGCTGCATCGAGATTAACCGGTAAAGTAGCCTTGATCACTGGCGCTTCAAGTGGCATTGGTGAGGCCATCGCCAGAGAACTTGCTGCTGCTAGTAACGGAGATATTCGTTTGGTTTTGACCGCTCGTCGGAAGGATCGCCTCGAGCAACTCGCGCAAGATTTGAAGAGTCTGTTCGAAAATGTCAAAGTTCATGTTGTTCTGTTGGATGTTTCCAAGCTCGATACCATTGAGCCATTTGTGAAGAACTTGCCTAAAGAATTCAGCGACGTTGATATCTTGGTCAACAATGCGGGTTTAGCATTGGGGCGCGATCCGGTAGGCGAGATCTCCACCTCTGATATTGCCACCATGTTCGACACCAATGTTTTGGGATTGATCACTTTAACCCAGGTAATATTGCCCATTTTCAAAAAGAAAAATAGCGGTGACTTTTACATGCTTGGATCTATCGCTGGTCGCGACGCCTATCCCGGTGGAGGCATCTATTGCCCCACCAAAGCCAGTGTCCGGTCATTCACACAGGTTTTGAGAAAGGAGCTCATTAGTACCAAGATCAGAGTGATGGAAATTGACCCCGGCCAGGTTGAGACCGACTTCAGTCTTGTGCGTTTCAGAAACGATAAACAGAAGGCTAAGGATGTTTATGAGGGGACTGAGCCGCTTGTGGCCTCAGATATCGCCGAGATCGTGGTGTTTGCATTGTCTCGTAGACAGAATACAGTCGTTGCCGAAACCTTGGTATTCCCCAATGACCAAGCAGGCGCCTCACTGGTGTATCGCAAACAATAAGTACTTAGCCTTTATGAAATCTAGACTTTGGTTCCGCCTAAACTTCAAATTTGGAATCGAAGCGTGATCAAACATTTCATCCACACGATCAAAGTAGTAAGACGACTTTGCATGTGCTCGTAACGGCACCCAAAAGCGTTATTGTTGCAACATACCAACTCATGCACAAAACCAGTCACGAAGCTCTAAACCGGGAATTTCCCGTCGAGAGTTATATAAAGCATTAAATCGGCATGTCAACAATTGACAGGAATCTATTTAACTTTTAAAATGAAAGACTCTCCAATGTCTTCCCCAATAAGGCAGCGCCTTCGACACCCTTATCTCCATCTATAGCGATTTTCGGTCGGTTCATAGCTAGTCCTGCTAGCAAGACACATGCTTTGCATATTTCATTCGAAGAAATATACCCACATTTCGCGCATGTATTCCCATCTGCGAATTGTTTCTTTTTCAAGGACACAGACCCATCCAGGTTGACCTCGCCCTCCGCAGGCTGTTTCTTTTTATACAGTCTCGTCACCTTCTTCGGCTTGGGCTTGAGCGCCAAGTGTTCTCCGCTGTAAATAATATCCATAATACAAGATGGGCGAACGGCTTCTAAAGATTTGAGCAATTCTCGAGCAGTTCCACGGAATGCCTCGGGCGCATAAGTACATTCGGTCGAGAAATAGTCCAACTTTTTATAATGAGCATATAGCACAATCTCCTTCTGATAAGTGTATTTGAATGGTTTTGATCGCCTGATGGGGGACCCAGCCGACTGAGTTAGGATGGTGGTTGATTTCTCGAGCCTCGCTGTATCGCCACGCAACAAATTCATCAACACGGTCTCAGCAATGTCATCAGCATTATGGCCGGTCACAATATGGTTGATACCGATCTTGGCTGCTCCTCTATCCAAAGCTTGTCTTCTCAAGACTCCACAGTAAGTACAAGATGATCGCATTCCTGCGCATGACACTATTTCATCCATCGACCAGTCGTATAATTCCTTATAAGAAACAATTTCCAAAGGCATATCATACTGGATCTGGTTTCGTTTCACGGTGGCGAGGGAGTCATCTCTGTATCCCTTGATTCCCTCATCAATGGAGAGTAGCACTAGTTCGAGTCCGTACAGATATCGTTCGTTGAGAAGCTTCATTACCGATGCCAAAACCGTGGAATCTTTACCTCCAGAAGCGCCGATCGCTATCTTATCACCTGGAGCAAATAAGTTGGCGTCCGTGATGGTATTGTGGATCTCGGTTTCAAATACCAAAAAGAAGCATTCTTTGCATAGCTTTTGAAGAGTTTTGGGCCGTTTCATCACAGCTTTTCTGCCATGGCAAAGCTCGCATAGAGCACCAACCTTGATTATTGGGGTCTTATCCAGCAGCGTCATTTAAAACTGGTGATGACCTTGCAATTAAGGTATATGAGAAATCGCATCAGTGTAGTGGCCATCACGTGCGCGATGACTTTGATCTACTAGTTCTATCTACAAGTTTGCAAAGGAGGGAGCTCTCCTTCAAATGGGCCTGTAACTTGATTTTTGTATTGTGGTTTAAAGCATGTTTTATATAACCACTAAGCTGTAACCTGGAATTCATCGTTGTTGGCGTTGACACTAGCGTATCTGAATTTGTTGTTCTCCTCCATAATCATCTCCTTTTGTTCCTTTTGGTATTGCTGTTGCTGTTGTTGCTGTTGCTGTTGCTGAGCAGGAAGCTTCTTGCCATAACCATTCGACGAAGTCTTTTCGTTCTTCTCCGTCAACAAGCCGACCTTTTCGTTCATAACAATGGCCAACTCCTGTAATCTAGAGCGTTGGGGTTCGGTGCTGGCAAAATTGAAGAGAGTTTTCTCGTCGTTGAAAGAGCCATTCATCTCACCGTTATCGATCATCTTGCTCAAGATCTCAACCACCTGGCCAGCTTCCATATCGAACTTTTGTGCCAATTTGGCGATCGACAACTTTGAGAAAATAGAACGGTATGTGAAAACATATGTTCTCAAACCCTCAACCTGCAATTGGCGTTTCATCATTGCCAACAAGTTGTCGGTATTGGGCAAAAGCTTCCAGACCTTAATCGAAGACAACAAATTGAAAGCCTTCATCCAATCACCCTTCAGTAATGCAATGGATGCATGCACGATGTGGTCCTTTATGCTTTCGGGAGGACCGGTAAAGTATTGTCTTTCGTGGAATTCCAACTTGCTCTTGAAAGATTTGATCGATGCCTTCTTCTTTGAGTCCTTGCCCGAGCTCGAGGCTGCGGCCAATATAGGGATCTCAATCAACAAGGAGCATGTCATGAACACAGAGTCTAACAACTCCAAGTTTATATGTTGGTGAAAGGGTAACAACTTCAGTTTCTCGGCGGTGGTTGCCTGGTTGGGGTACTTGAAAGTAAAACCTTGACCGAGCAATTCCTTGGAGCGCTGTGCATTAACCAATTCTGTCAAGATCTTGTTTGACTCCTCGATAGCACCACTTCTGAATGCACTCAATCCCAATTGGACTAGGGCTCTGTTGTAGTGGACCTGGACATCAGACTCGGCCTGGTGGATCAGGGCGTATATTTGCGAGTCCAAGAACATGTCTCTGGCCTTGGCGTATTGTCCGTTCACGGCGTAGAAGTATATGGAGTATAACAAAGCGTCCTGGCTGTAGCCTTGATTGGAGTGCTCCTTCAAGTATTTTGACAAGCCGTCGACCAATTCCGCAGGACTAGAGGTCTTGGAAGCAACAACAGAATCACTTGCGTTGTTGGCCCAAGCAGTCTTTTCATTGGCGACTATTAATTCGGATGGCTTGTAGTAAACATGTTCGAAGCGAGTCATGACGATTCTGGCCAATTGTTCTGAGGACTTCTTCACCTCAGCGGCGGTGATATTCTCAATGTACGATTGGACTCTGACAATCAATTTATAGATGATGCTTTCATCCTTCAATCTCTCCAAGTAGTCAGAGGAGTGTGAATCGGTGTTCTGCAACGAACGGGTCAACTCATCGTCCAATCTTTCCACCATGGAGACGACGGATCCAGTGAGAACCTTAACGCCAGTAGCATTGGGAATGGGCTCGATATCAATGTCGTCAGTGGGGACTCCAGCCTCAGAGACCTGGTACGCATTGATGTTGGCCTCTAATAAGTCCAAGAGATAGTTGAGGTTCTTTTCACAGCTCTTCCATTGAGTCAACGGCATAAAAGTCTGGTTGGCAGCCAAGTCGTATCTGACAGACAAGAGCATCTGGATGATGGAGATCAACTCGAAAGGCGTACCTGTTGGCAAAGTCTTCTCAACGAGAGCCTCCAAGGTCAGGATCTGCTCATATTTGTCGACACTCTTCTTACCACGAGTCTCTGCGATTTGTCTCAAGGTTGTGAACACGGGACTCAACAGTCTTTGTTCGCTGTCAAGCTGCTGCTGCGATGGTTGTGCAACGTCCTTGACCTTTATATCGACAGGCTCATCCTTTTCAAAAGCTTCAGGATCAGCCTTGAACGCATCATAGTGGCCTTGGAATTCCTTGACTTGTTTCTTGACTCTTTGCTTCGTGGTATTGAATGCTCTACCCTCGGCGGCGTTCAAAGTCTTTTCATTCTTTTCGTTCTCAGTGGTCTCATTGATATAGTCCTCCAAGCTCACCAAGCATTTAACGTAAATGTTGGGAATACCCCATTGCTTGTTTGCACGAATCAATAATCTACCCAAGCGATCGAACTCAGATAAAACGGTAGTCCATGAATTCGTTCTCTTGGCGACATTGATCAGATCGACTGCCTGGTTCATATCGTCCATCAATTTGTCCTTTGCAGATTTGACGACCTTTCTACCCTCATCCTCCGAGTCTGAATCGTCACCGGCAGAGCCCTTTGTGAAACTCTTCTTCAAGAAGTAGGCGGGACCTGAAGGTCTGCCATCGGAGTCAGAGTCACTGGACTCGTCCGAGTCGGAATCGTTACCGAATTCGGAGTCGCTCAGCTCTTCCTGAGATGATGAGAGGAGCTCCTCTTCGGAGGTACTCAACAAGTCATCTTCCTCAGAAGACGAATCGGAATTGTATCCTGATACAAAGAAACGCGACATTGGTGCGCAGTTAACTATCGAATGGCAGGTTTCAGTGAAGGGCGCTCAAATCAAATTTTCAACGATGCGCTGTGAAAAATTACACCGGGAACACGGTATATACGTTACGCCAAAAGTCTCAGAGTTACGCCACATTCTTCCGAGAGTCGATTAAAATATACAGCGTATCGTCGGTATTTGTACAAAGAGCCTCTTCTGCGGTGGGAAGAATCCTCCCTACATTATCCCTAACCTGAGTTTACATTTTCAGTAATTGGATGGGGTGAACGAAAATTTCAATGCGTCCCAGTCTATTTGCATTTGCAGCCATGCCAACATATAGTGCTGATCACACTGCCTCAATTGTCTAATGTATAGCTTTTAACGCGCAGGAACTTGAACAGCTTCTCTTGTCCAATTGCTAGCTCACACACTTCGCCCTCACGATCGTCCTCGGGGAATATTTTTTTCCGCACAGTATAGTAATTCACCCATGCCAACTTGTTATGTAGGTGGACTCCACCCACGTTTTTAATGATAAAGTTGTAATGGAAAACACAGTATGGCACCAGTCCATTTTCTATGGTGATATGCACTTCGCCTCCGGCGTTCATGGTCCATTTGCCATGAAAGATCTGATGACTGTCTCGCGAATGATTCTTATTATGAATATTGCCGAGCTCATCGGTCACTGCGGCAATCGATTTGAGGCTATTTCGTTTCAGGAGATGCAGCACGACTTTTGTAGGCTCGAGTGTTGTCAAAACTTTGATGCATGATCCATCGGGATAGAAGCGTAAATATCGGTAATAGGTAACGATATGGACTGGATTCAGCCATGACGATGAGAAGGAGGCGTTGATCCCCTCGCTATAATAGTTGACAACACTAATATAGCAGCCCAAAAATTTGATGAATGGTCTTTCACGGACCATCGATTTCCAAGAATGGTTATATTGCAGTACTAAAGACTTGGGGTCCAGAGGAATCGGGAGATCAATCTCCGGTTCTTCTTCATCCTCTTCCTGTGAGAGCGCCTCTAAGTACTGGACGTTTTCGGTATAGTTCTGCTTTGGGTATATCAAATAGCTGTAGAGACGCCAAATTTGTGACAGAGCAAAGCCCAAATATGCGAATCTCTTGCAAGTGATGCTCAAGTTGAACCATGATTCCGGTTGTTGCAAAAGCAAATGGAGTAAGATATTGAGCCAGATATCCGACAGTAATTTCATTAAAGGCGAAACTGGCTTGACAGTGGCCGGGACGTCCAGTCCATCGAGGCTCGTATTTGCGAACTTGATGGAAAGCAAATTTGCATCCGCTTGGTTTGGATCGTCGGGGTTTGGAGCCAACGCCTCACATTCCGCGAACGAGTTCAATAGTGAAGTAACATCTAGCAGACGAACAAGATTCTCATCTACGCGGACAAGCGAGTTCCTACCTCGAGCAAGTTGTAGTTTCAATGCAGCGATCGGAACTTCCTCCTCACGGTATAGCTGATCGACCTTCTCATTCAATTTGTAAGCTTTACGATAGAAGGCGATTGCTTCTGACATGAGACCGGCCAGCTCCTTGTCGGAAGCAATTCGAAATAGGTGTATAGCTTCTTTGTCAGTAGGGGATAATGAGCCATCGAGACTTTGTGTTTTCTTCTCCACAAGAGTCATGACATCAACTCCTGTACCACGCGTACTCTTATCACTACCCGGAAATAATCGGTCCCGGGGCCGAAAATTGCAAATTGTGGCGGCATGGAAGAAAGATTCCACTGCCTCGCGACAGGAAATGATGAGAAGAATTTATTTACTGGTCTGTTTTTCTCAACAACACTTGGACCTCCATTCCACACGTATAAAGTGAAGCTTGTATCGCAGGAGTTACGCTACAATTGTCGATCAAAGCTTTCGGAGTCTTAATAATTATATCTATCCTAGTAGATCATCTAAAAATGAATCATCTTTTGTACTCCTGATGAATTGTGGTTTAGCAGGGGAATTACCAGCAGGCGTGGGAAGATGCGATTTTGCGACTCGTGAGATGAGGTCGTCGATATCATCTGTTTTGGGATCATTGACCTCAGGGACACGGGGACCCAAAATTGTATCGAGGTCTTTATCGAAATCCAGCTTTGACTTTTGTGATGCGGGAATTGTAGCTCCACGAGCGATTTTCGAATTGAGCTTGCCGATGTCTGCGTCATTGTAATTATCGAGCTCTAGAACCTTTAAGCTCTTTGCGGAAGTGTCCTTAGCGGTCAACTTTCGTTTCATATCGCGGAATAGCGCATCGCGATCAGCTCGCTCTTTTCGAGCAATTTCATACGCCGCCTCCTCTTCGGATAGGATTTGAGTGTTAGACTGATGGTCTTTGGGGGCCACAAGTTCCGAAAGCGGGGCCTCTCCAATATGGAACCCATCTAATTCAGATGCCAGGATATCTGCAAGCGTACGACGAGTCTGTTTGGGCATATAGATCGCATCTCCCAGATCTGCGCGATTGATCTTATCACCGTCAATACCATACTCTTCATATATGTTTTCCAGCAGTCTTTGTTTTAAAAGAGTTCGCCTTTTAGGTTTGTTTTCAGTTAAGAATTGAGCGAGATCAAACTTGTTATCTTCAACGCCATGATCCACAGCTTGATTCTCAGGCTCTTTACCCAAGTAGATGCCGTCTAAAACTAGAGGCTCGGAAGGGTCATCCTGAGTATCATCATTTTCCAACAGAGCGATGATCTGGGCCTTTACTTTTTGTCGCTGCTCCTGAGTCAATTGAGACTCACCCAACTGAGGATAGAAATGGTTGATGAATGCAGTATCAGTATCTGAATCCCATTCATCATCAGAATCTTCCAACACTAATCGATGATCGGCCGTATCTTTACGTTTGCCCGACCACTTTGGACGCGGAGAATTATCGCTCTTCTCTGGCCGCGTTGAGATTCCATGTTTCTTCAAGTACAGTCGGGTGGCTTTCTTGTCCCACTTAGACTTATGTAACACCATTGCTCAACAGGTAGGACTCGGCACGGACCTCGTCTCTTGTGAGAGACCGACCTGTCTGCAGTACATGGTTGGGGGTGTACGAAATTTTGTGAAATTGTGACCACGCAGCTGTATGTGATCCCCGCACAATTAGTTCAAGTATGGGAGACGACTCTAACCCCCCCGCGAAATCCATTGAGGATCTCTTACGTCTTCTCACCATGGAACAAGAGTCAGAAGAGAAGAAGAAGGAAATGCAAGACTACAAGTTTTGGAAAACCCAGCCCGTCCCATCCTTTGACGAAAAGGTGGATCGTGAGGGACCCATTGACTCTTCGAAAACGCCAGAAGATATCCCCGATACCCCATTGCCGCTAATCTCCAGCTTTGAATGGTGTAATGTAGATGTGACCGACGATAATGCTTTGGATGAGGTGTACAAGCTATTGTTTGACAATTATGTTGAGGACCTGAATTCGGGCTTTCGTTTCCAATATTCCCCCTCATTCTTACGCTGGGCATTACAACCTCCGGGATGGAGACCGGAATGGCATTTGGGTGTGCGCGTGAAAGAGTCAGGAAAACTCGTGGCATTCGTGGCTGGTATTCCCATCACTCTTCATATGAACAGACTGAACAATACTGTTCCCAGTGCTGAGATCAACTTTTTGTGTGTTCACAAACAATTGAGATCAAAACGCTTGGCTCCTGTTATGATCAAGGAGATCACAAGAAGAATCAATAAACAAAATATTTGGCAGGCATTATATACTGCGGGTGTTGTTTTACCGTCCCCAGTATCTACTAGCAGGTACATGCATCGACCCATCAATTGGTCGAAGCTGTATGAGGTGGGTTTCTCTCAATTGCCTCGTGGTAAAACCATCGATAGCATGAATAAGACCTACGAGTTACCTGAGACGACGAGCCTCTCAGGATGGCGCCCAATGGCGTTCAAAGATGTGGAAGAGGTTCATACCTTGCTCCACAATTATCAGAAAAAATTCGATATGGTCCAGCTCCTTGGTAAAGCGGACTTGGCTCACTGGCTCTTGGGCAGTAGCAAAGAGCAAGAAGCCGGTGTTTCCGACGTGATAAAGTGCTTCGTCGTGGAAGATGATGACGGACACATTACGGATTTTATCTCATACTTTTTGCTCCCGTTCACTGTTTTGGGAAATGACCTTCATAAAGATATTGGGATCGCGTACCTCTTTCTCTATGCTTCGAAGAGCGACGGAACGCCCCAGTACAAAAGCAGACTCTGCTCCTTAGTCAATGACGCGCTTGTGACGTCCAAAGAGTTCGGCGTAGACGTATTCAATTGTCTCACGTCACAGGATAATACCTTCTTCACGAAACTCGAAAAATTCAGTCCCGGAGATGGTCTCCTCAATTATTACTTGTTCAACTACAAAACGTGGCCTATGAACGGTGGTATTGATCCCGAGACAAAAGAGCCCGCCGAAGATACTACCAGTGGTGTTGGTGTATTCATGTTATAGTTGTGTATCTCTGTCTCAAAAAATCACTCATGATCGAATCGATGAATAATCTATAGCGTAAAACGCGCCTGAATAATTAAGTGCCTTTGCTGATTCAGTAATTGAATAAGACGCATGAGTTGACTATTTCCTTAGAGGCGACAAAATTGCCCATCTAGTATTCGTAACAACCAAGATGACATCGGTTTACTCACCACTTTCATGTACAAGACCATTATCCCACACTTCCGCTCCTCTACACGATGGAATTTAAGCCGCCCAACGCAATCACTTCCTGTATCGACGAATTCATCCACTATTTTGGAGCCCCTCACCTCTTTGAATGCAGCAACCGCGCGCTTTAGCGGCGCCGTTCTTTCTTATCATTAAAGAGAAGCACCCAATCAATAAACGGTCGTTTTTTATCGAAAGAGGAAGTTACACGGTGAAGACAATATCGGCATAATGAACGAAATTGACAGTCGGAACAGATTGGCTGAAAGCATTGCAGCTTGCGCAAAGGAGCATTACCATAACTTTGTACAGGTAGGACAGCACACTGGTGTTTTTTCTCGGAACGTTACGAACTCGTGGGGGCTTCTTACGAGGACGAACGGCAGCAAGTGACTGTTACCCATGGAGCTTTCGCAATGACACCGGAAGAAGTGGATTGCGCTTGCGTGGTAGAACTGGTCTCGATGAAATGCGGGGCGTTCAAAGCTATTGCCAAACAATATGACAGAGTGCCCTCTACAGACGATATCCGTTACGATGGCGTTAAGGATGAAGAGGGTACTGCTTTTTCAAGTGGAGATGTTGTATTCCAAAGTGAATATTTGGCTTCGGCGTCCGGAAATGCCTCGTCAGCTGCTGAAAGCGTTTCTTCTATTGCGCCGGCCGCAGGAAGCTCTACCGCATTTGACGCCAGTTCAAGATCACCTGCGGACCATAGATCTTTATAGGATGTCTCGGTGTTTCCCAACGACAAAATCCAGAAAAGTTGTGACTTGATTTGGAAGATCGTCGTTGAGTCCGTCAATTTAGACAGCATTACTTATTCTTCTTCATAGTTGGTATCGAGGACTTTACCGCATGCTCCGCATTTAGAGATCACAAATGCCTCATCGCAGTATTTCGGCCACAATACCTGCCAAATTACAGAGTCATATCAACCCTGTTATTGTGCATTTTTCACGATCTCGACCGCACGTTTTGCGCAGAGGAAGGGGTCCAAATTGCCCTGCATCAAAGGACTAACCATGTCTGTGACTGATGGGCAAGACATTCTGCGAACTTGCACTACGGAATCCGTTCTGCAGATGCGAGAATCTGAGAACCAATTGATAACAGAGACTAAGATCGGACCGGTGGATATAATCGCGGAGACATCGAACATGCGTACTCGAGTCGCGCCTGCAAAATTTCATCAGCAAAAGCTGAACCGATCCTTTGAATCTCGCCTGCAACTCAGTGATGTTCACCGTTTCCCGATTCGTCAGGCAGGGTCTTGTAGATATGACGTCATACCCGAGTCAAATTACAGTGCGTGAATTGTGCGGCGCGTGATTTTTGCGATGAGGGTTTTGTGCGTGATGGCGGCAACGAGGTCGCAAAAAGCCCGCAGGCGTATATAAACGGCTGCAAATCGTCAAATTAAACATTTTCCCATAATTTATCCTAAAACCAATTACCAAATACTCATACGCATAAAATCTACAATGTCTTCTTCCTGTGACTGCTCTACCTCAAAGACCTGCTCTACCGCATCCCAATGTTCATGTGACTCTGCTCAGGCAACTTCATGCTCTTGCAGCCCCTGCGCCTGCTCCAAGCCTAAAGGATGCAAATGTTCTCCATGCAAGTGTGAGAAATGTTCGTGCTCCGAAAAGGAAGGTTGCCAATGTTAAGTTACATCATTCTATGAGTTCACCCTTTCGCTGATAGATCGTGATGATGCCGACACTCATTGCCATCACCTCTCGCCTATATCTTTCCTTTCCTACCTAACTTGCTAATTATTGAATTTCCAAATTTTTTAAAGATCACTGAAGGCAAACGCCTTCTCAATTGTAACTTATTTCGAAATACTGTAACCGAAGGACTAATGTCCCATGTATGTACGGAAAGGAGTGGTCTCTTTATGATGAGCTTGAGCGTCATCTGAATCCAGCTTCTGATTCGAGAGACGAATCATTTGTTGGCATTTCTAATGCTAGAGGTGTGATCAAATCAGAATGAGTAAAGATGGAGTTCAGCATCGTCTTCCAATCACTCGTTGTTGACTAGAACGGAGATTCTTGAGTTACAGTATATGTCAGAACTTGGACGATTCTTCGCTTGCCATCTACGAGCCATGATTACAGCATGGTCTGAGACGCTTTTCCCTGCAAGGAATGCCCGGTCCCCACACACCTCTTGAACAATTTAACTAGAACATCAGTACTATCTTCAATGCAACGATTCTCGGCTACAGTTTAGTAGTTTGCATTGCGTACAATATACACGAGCCAAGGTCAACATCGAACAATCGTGCACTTCCGAAAAAAAAAGCGATGCTCATCGCGATCGACTTTTCAACTTCACGGCCGATAATCCCACCAAAAACACTGAAATGATATCTTCAAGTACTTGGGTTCCTAGAGGCTTTGCCCTGGAGTACCCTGAAAAGTATGAATTGAATGATGAGGAGATGGAGAGGATCAACGCCATGGCATCACTCGAGTTGAACGATGCTCGCGCTGGTTTGGAAGAGGCAGAAACAGAGGCTACAGTTGATGCTGATGCCGATGTCGACGCCGATTCTTCTACTGCCACGAATGCAGTCAAGTCCGTCGCGAAACTCAACGACCAAGCAGATGTCGATGATGATTTAAAGGAGTACAATATGGAAGATTACGATAACGAGGAGGACAGCGAAGGCGAGGAGGTGACAATGTTCCCCGGATTGAGCAATGACGTCAAGTTCCACAAAGAGGGTGCTGATGGAAGTGATCCATACTTGACATTGCCACAAGATGAGGATTTGCAAGAAGAAAAGAAGGAGCTGCAAATCTACCCCACAGACAATTTGGTCTTGGCCACACGTACTGAGGATGAGGTTTCTTATTTGGACGTTTACGTCTACGATGATGGTGCTGGAGCACCCGAAGGCACGCCTGAAGAAGAGGGTGATAAATTTGATGCTGATGTCGCGAAGGGGTTGACTCGTGAGTCAAACTTATATGTGCACCACGATATTATGTTGCCAGCATTCCCCTTATGCGTCGAATGGATAAACTATAAACCTGGCCAACTGATTGTGCCCGAATCAGATGAGAACATTGGCAATTTCGCCGCCATTGGTACGTTCGATCCTCTGATCGAGATCTGGAACTTGGATTGCATGGATAAGGCATTCCCTGATATGATTTTGGGCGAGCCGCTGCAGAGCTCCGTCTCCGGTCTCAAGAAGAAAAACAAGAAGAAAAAGAAGAGTCAACATACAACGACACACCACACCGACGCTGTTTTGTCCTTAAGTCACAATCGCACCCACCGCTCTGTTCTCGCTTCAACGTCTGCTGATCACACTGTTAAATTATGGGATCTCAACAACGGAATTGCCGTGAGATCATTGAACAAGGTCCACAACAACAACACCGTTTCTTCCTCACAATGGCACCCCCTGGAAGCATCCATCTTGTTGACCGGCGGTTACGATGGATCTGCCGCTCTCACTGATGTGCGAATCTCAGACGAATCTCAGATGAGTAAAAACTACAAAGTCATGCTGGGCGAAGAGGTCGAAAACGTTCGCTGGGCCCATTCTTCAACGCCCGAGATCTTCTACGCAGGTACCGATAACGGAAACATTTACAGTTTTGATGTCCGAGTGGTGGACAAGCCTCTTTGGACTTTGCATGCACACGACGCTGGTATCTCGTCGCTAGACGTCAACTCGCACATCCCCGGCATGGTTATATCCAGCGCCATGGGAGAAAAGACCGTCAAGCTCTGGAAAACTGGCGCTGCTGGAAAGGGTCCGTCCATGGTGTTGTCGCGTGACCATGGTGTTGGCAATGTGTTGACAGCTGCATTTGCTGGGGATATCGAGGTCGCTGGTAACTTGACAGTTGGTGGTGTTGCTGGCTCCTTGAAATTGTGGGATACGTTATCGAACAGCTCTGTACGCAACTCCTTCCGCGAAGAATTGAAGCAATTACAAACAAATGCCCGCGAAGAAGCGAACGCACTGGGCCGCGCCTCCAGAATCGCCAGAAAGTACCGCGGAAACCATGCCGAGAACATCATGTCCGTCGAGGCCGGTGGCTTGGATGACGACTCGGACTCGGACGGTGAAGACGCTCACGGTGATATGGAAGACGAGTAAATATATTATAAAAGTACAATGTCTTAGCACAACTATATATAGGCCTCAAACTGCTTCACTAGTTCCTTGACTTCCGAGCCACTTGAAAAGCCATTATCAATAATACCATCAACGCTAATGGTTGGTGTAACATGGGCACCTGCCCCTCTGAGGTATTTTGTAAAATATTTGACGTCATTTGTAGCATCATTGCCCAGGTTGCTCTGTTGAGCGTCCGCTGATCTCCCCTCAATGGCCAATTTCAGGAGAATTTCATCCTTCAGGATCTCAACCTTGCTAGATTCGGGCAAGACCGCATAAATTCGCTCGTAGATTTCGTTCCGACCCAAGCTTACAGTGGCTGTATCATAGAACAGCTCAATGTTTTCGAATAGACTCTTTGAAAACTCCCAAAACTCCACGTTTGAAGTCTCCGGGATTTTCTCCCGAAAGATCTGAGCATAAGCCAACGCAAACTCGTGCTGCATGACCGAATTGGGGTGCCATGGCTGGATCACGTTGACAAACACAAATTGGAATTGGCCAGGATGGTCGGCATGGAGTTGCGGAATGACGTGCTGGTGTAATTTGGCATACATTTTGGCGCTGAAGGGGCAATTATAGTCCAAATACAAATTGACAATGTGAGGCAGCACATTGTATTGGGACAACGCTTTTATAGAATGGAAGTAATGTGTGTTGGCGTATTTTGGAGAGATCATGTTTGGTCCGACAGAAGAGGTATTGGTAAAGTCAAGAGATATATACGTATATATATATGTATCGCAACGAGTAAAACGTCGGCGGCCGCCACGCCATTTATTTTTCCGGGGGTTTCCAGAGTGCAGTTACACAAATGAATGGAGCCTGATCGAATTCGAAAGGATTATGCATCTGCCAGATCGTTTCTCGGAGATGGCATCAGATCAGACGCAATCAGCCTTTCCGGTGGTTTGAGCTTCGAAGTATAGACTACTGGGGGAGAGGAGAAGAGGAGATCAAGGTGAGGCTGTTTTTCTGAGGTCTGCGGTTCTTGTGCCCTCGAATTGGTCAGCACAGAGTTCAGGATGGGCGGCAGGGATGTGATAGCCGGCGATGTGCTCTTGAGATATCTCAAGGTATCGAATGCTATAGTTCGCTTACCATTTCGATAAACGACAGGCGCATTCTGCATACCACGAAAATGCGAGGGGTTTCGAATTGGCGACGACTTGAACTTGGCGGGATGAGTTCGGTCAGGAACTTTGTGAGTGGCATGCTGGGGTGAATAGGAATTCGGAATATGATGACGGGTCGCATCTGATTCTCGCGTGTCTTGAGCGAAATCAGCTGGTCTCTGGTGTGGAACCAGTTGCACCTGCAGAAACCATGCAAGTCTATCTTTGATCGAGGGACGAGGGCGCGCGGATGATGATGTTTGCGGGCGTTCGGGAAAAACAAGCAGAGTAGTTCGCTGAGATTTAGCCCTGGGCGCGCGCTCATTCGAGCGTGGATGTTGACGCCCAGCAACTTTGGGACCTGTTGGCCTATAGTCGTGGACATTTCGACCTTCTTGCGAAGCAGCCGTTTCACTTATGATGCGCGTTTGTGGGGGATCAGAGGGGCACTTGAGAAATCCTTCGGTATGTCTATGTCTGGTAGGTATGAAAGTACAATCTGATCCTATGACACTTTCTTGCGCTGGCTTCATAATTTCAATACTTTTGGCACTTTCACATACATGACTTGAGACAGGCGAGAGACTCCGCGAAGGCGTTTGAGGTACAAAGAGTGATTCTTGTGCTTGTGGAGTCGGTGTTTTCATGACCGACGGAGCGCCCAAACCATCTAAAGATGGCAGTGGTCGCAGCATGTCCATGCTAGTCGTTCTGGAGGAGCACATCCCCGAAGTCTCTGCAAGTATTGGCTCTGGAACTCGGGTGAAAAAAAGAGGCATGGGCGCATCTTCTTCTTTCACAGAATAAAAGGGAAAATCCTCAGCTTCGGGTTGTGCGGGACCTTGTGGTCGGCTTTCGGACGGCGACGAGTCCAGAGTCGTATCCAGTACGTATATGGGTTCTGAGTCGGGGTTGAAAGCTGGTCTTATGGGCATATGTGATTCAAGAGTGTGATTATCATCGTGGAAGTGTCTGGAAAAGGGGACGCTTTTCATCTCTCCATCATGATTGGCTCCGCCTGGATTAAGTGTTACACTCTCAGTGAGCGAGGCAGGACCGTCCAACGAATCACGATGCGATATCACGTTATCATGAAGGAAAGGAGAATCCGAGCACCGTCGGATCTGTGGTGAAATTTGCAGAGAGGGATACTCGTCCGAGCTGGCGTCCGAGCTTTGGTCGGTGTCTGGCGCCACTAACTCGCCAATGACTGCTTCGGAGACTCGTGTAGTGAGGATAGAGGGATTGGGCCGAACGAGGCCGTCCACGGCGCCGCTCAGTTTTTTTTGCGAGCGCGTTATCTCTGAGGATGCAGGGAGATTTGATCTTGATGATTTTTCCTGACCGGCAGTAAATCGAAGAGATGTCAGTTTTTCAGTAGAAGATGCCGGAGATGGATGCAGGTCGGTCGGCGTCGTAATGTTATTGGACTTGGGGACGGTAACTTCAAAGTCCGACAGTGATCTTTTCACTTGCCTAGATTCGTGTACCTCTCTATGTGGCGACGTTGATGGTCTGTTCACTTGTCTAGCCTCAAGAACCCCCTTATTAGGTGATTCTGAATTTGGCGAAACACGAGATTTTTGAGCAATCATATGGGCAAGCAAATTTTGCTTGAACGTGGAAGAAGCCAGCTTCGGGGGCGGAAAGTTCATGGGGTCTGAGGTGGTCTGGGCGCTAAGAGATGCAGGTGCCTGGAGGTTTAGATCCTCCGGAACAGGATGTGGCTCGCGGCATTTCACCAAGAGTTTACGGCGTTTGGGGCCCGGACCAGATCCGGACTCTGGGGCGGTTTGCTCTTCGGCGTTCGTAATACTAGAGCCGCCGGATTTAAAAGACGGTTGTGATTGGTCGAGCAAGGTTTGAGGTTGAGCTTGCAGTGGCATTTCGCTGGCTTTAGGTTGTGGCATTGAAATTGTCACGGACTGCGGAACGGGACGAAATGGGTTCCCCACGGACGACAAAATAGCCTGCGAATCGCCATTTCCTGCAGTCTCCACGCTTGCCGATCGCTGCGAGTCCATCTCAAAGTCCCGCGGATATGCCGGGCCGATTGCATGCGGCGAAGCATCACTGCTTTTCAGCAGGTAATCACTGCCGGCATCAATCGTTGGAGACTTTCTCGAACCTTCAGGAGAAGGGGATTCATGATCTTTCGAGGACCCAACCCGACTTAGCGGCACGGGCGTTCTCTCAATAGTCGATTGATGAGCGACACTGACTATCGAATCAGATCCCTCGACCAGCACTGAAGCTGGTCGTGTTGATATGCTCGAGATGCCAGGCAAAGTCTCGTTTCTGATATTGACAAGAGGGGGAGATTTTCTAGCTTGAGGGCTTGAAGATTGAGGAATGCGACGAATACGACGGCGCCTGAGTTTTAAAACTTCCGGAGTCTTAGATGCTTGATGAGATTGACGGAGAGTCCGATGGTGTCGATGAGGAGGGGAACTCGACAATCTTGCGGGCGAGTTTTCAGCAGTTCCTGAAGCGGATGCCGAGCGAAGAGCCTTTCTCAACGCCGATGCTTCAGCCTGACTGCGTGACTGCCGAGATGGAATATGAATGGCTTCCAAGATTTCATAGCTGCGCTGGAGAGAGTCTGGCGACTCAGGAAGCACATTACCATTACGCAAGCGACCACTCCATCGAGTTGGAGTTGATTCTTGTTCGTTTTTGATGGGAGAAGATGACCGAATAGAGCGTCTTGGTTCTGGGGACGCCTCATGAGGCGTGTCAGTGTTAATTTCCGGAGACTGAAAGGGGGCTGTTGTCAAAGGTAGAGAAGTTGCGGAATTTGGTGGTGTATCTGTGGGCAACGCTCTCCCAAGGAGCCTACGTATCCACGAGCCGAAAGCTGGGGCCATAGCAACTGAGGTTCAAACACTCAGAGTCAGTCAGAATTCTGCACCCCTTGCACAACAACACGTTGTGCTTCCAAAGTCGTGTATGTGGCGAGTATTGGGTACCACCTCATAAGATGCAGGACGTGTATTCTGTGCGGAGTTGAGGCGATGATGTTATTCAGTGAGTAGGGACTTACAAGTAAGCGGGATCTAAAGATAAAGATGTTATAGTATAGTAGTGTAACAGGGTTGATTGTAGACATGAAAGATTTCAAAGGAGATTAATTTGGATTGACAGAGAAGGGGTTCAACGAAAAACATGTGTGACTTTGACTCATATGCCTCAGGGCTACTAAACGAATAGAGTCGTGTCATTTTGATGGATTGATGCATTATGCATTATCATGTGAGAGTATTTGGTCTTGGCACAGCATCTTGCCCGGAACTGGGTGATCATGTGAGCACAACGAGACGCACCTTGTCCATCAACACAATATGGAATTTTTCATCGTTATCGATCTCGAATTCCAGAAGCACTTGCAGGTGAGTTCTAGTAAAGTTGTCGTCGGGCACTATATCGTTTTCAGAGAGGAACTCGTCATAGTCGTTTTTCAAGTAGAGGCGAATTGGGCCGGGAGGACTAGAATCGCCCGGCGCCAATCGTTTGAGCAATCGGGTCTTCAAGTCTTGAAGCCGCAACGTCGAGGGCAAGAGTAACACAAAAATGTCATCCATGTAGTAAAACTTGACCTTGAATTTGGGCACTTGGGGGTGATCAGATGCCGATGCCGATGGAGGTGCCGTGATTGTAGCCGAGTTTGTGCGGCTGACCGAGTTTGAGCGCGACCGCACTGATGGAGTCTGTCCTAGACTGTTGCGCGGCTGCGAGTATTGCGATTGACGATTCTGTTGCGAGTTCGAAGTCTGGGAAATAGGTTTGGAAGTTCGTTTCGGTTGGACGGCAGAAGGCTCGACTCCCTCTGCGAATTCGCGGTCGAACCCATTCTCCAACACATCAAAGAGCAGCAATACTTGCTGTGAGCGCGAGATGTGCGTGGGCAAAGCAATCAAGTTTCGGAGGTAGTAATCCAATTTTTCTCGGCGGAGTTTCGAGATGTTATCGTTGACATTGATAAGAGGTCCTGGGATTACGGGGATGGTGCGCTTTGAATTCTCGACCTTACCGGCTTCGTAGGGGAACGCATCAAGAAGAGTCACCTGCAAGTCATAAAAGTCCTGGTAGTAACGGAAGAGATGACGCGTGCAGCCGTTCGATAGACGCGCGGCCACCAAGTATTGATATCGTCCATGATCAAGCTGGTACGAGTCGACGCCAGCCTCGATGATAGATATATTGTGCGTTAACAAAGATGCCTGAGGCCCTGATCCAGGCAGCGATGGCATTCCTGGTTGAGTTTGGTTAAAGTATTGAGCATGAGGCAGGGTCGCACTAGGGGTATTCAGACGTGAAATGCTACCCAAAGGAATGGTCAGAGCTTGGTACTTTGCGGTCTGGTCTTTCCATTCATCAACGGTGGGGATGTGCAAATAGTCGACGGTTTTGCGGATAGAAATGGGGTCGAGATCCTGCAGAAAATCGACATTATGCTGCGGGTCATTGGGTTTTAACGAATCAATGATCTTCACATAGGTGAGGGGGATTAACCCAGGGCCGCCCAATCGATTTATGGGTTTTGCGATGAGCCACTCATATTGATGATGAGCGCAGATGGTGAGATTTTCGCCTGGACTGATATCCAATTCGTCGGGGCGTTCTGCCTTAAAAGCAAAGAGGGCAACAGCATAGAGAAGCTGGCCTTGTCCGTGATTCGAAAGTCTTGTGGGATTTGGAGATGCGTTTTTTGGTGCAATTGATTCTAAGGGAGCCGAAGTGACTGACGGGCGCGACCGACCAAAGACTTCAAAGTAAGATACAGGCACCATTCCTTTTGAATTCGTGACAGGGTTAGTAGCCTCGAACCAGCCATCGCGCTCCTCGGCAAGCGGGTCCGCATTTTCTGAGCACAAATGGAAGAAATCGCCCTTTGAAAACGAGAGTTCGCCTGGTCCTTGTGCAGCATAATCATACAAAGCCTTGATGACACGGCGCGGCAGTTGAAAGGACGCATCTGCCGCAAGCGTGCCACTCGATACTCTCAGAATCGACGGCTTGCCTGGACTTGAGGAGCCCGACAGCCGCTTTGACTTGCGGAAGGACTTGATCATACGTGGTTTGGAGGTATTATGTACTTGAATATCAATCGTTCTAGTGTTAGCGGGGGAGCTGTTTTTCTACGTATCCGATCACGTGTCATCTTTGGGTGAGAGTGTTAGTCATTGCATTCTTATCTAACACGTATGCCCATTACTGGTAGGGCGTATGATGTGAAGTTCATGGGGAGGGTGAATGGTAGACATTGCGAGATCTCCCTAGTTAAGGATCGTGGTGAGTTGCAGGAGCATTAAAAAAGTTTCGTTTGTGGGGTCGGCCGGATTATTCAGGGTGTCGGTAGATCTCATATAATTTTCGGTGTCGCGATCGGACACATCGCTGGAATCGGAGGGTTGCAAGTAACTTTGTTCCAAATCGTCGACATTGGCTTGACCAGAGCTCGAGTTGATTTCCAGTCTTTTTCTGACTCGAACAGTTCGATTGGCAGCTTCACTTTGTTCAAACTAGATGGTTAGTGGCAAGCTCTACAAGTATATATATTGTTTTTTGTTGGTTTCATAGTTGAGAAACATACCTGACGGAACTTGGCCAAATAAATTCTGCATGCTTCCGCATAAGCCTCGAATCCGAGCAGATTCATCGCGTGCAACACATCCTCTCCAGTGATAGTCTTGCGGCCGGCCTCATTCGTTTGGTCCAATGCCTGGCTGGTTATAAACATAATGAACTCAGATACACACTCTTGCATACATTTCTTGGTGTCCATTGATAATTTAGCTTGCGACGGAAGTGCGCGTTTCATAGTTCTGGCCACTAATTAGTTAGTGAGTGATAGCTTACAATATATGGTATACACACCATTGGCTATCGGTAAGAGACGATCCTGTTCCCTGATCTCGTACATTGTCTATCCAAGTGACCAATTCCAGGATTAAGTTCGTTGACATTTTGCAACCTTTCCCGCTTCGGAGTTGCACAAGCCTTACTGCGAAAAAAAAGAAAGAAATCTCAGTCTCACATCTGACATCTGACATCTTCGAGGAAGCGTGGCATTGGAAGCTTTTTGTTAGGGATTGAATAGTATGGTGTTGCGCAAGATTTAATAGTATGAATTGTTGTATTTAGCATTTTGGGTTTATGTTTCTCCGAGATTTCCCACTATTTGGATTTAGGCCCATAAATATGCTTTGTTAAAATGTTTTGAAGATTTGCTTGAGTCGAAGCTCGAAACGATCGATGACACATACTCTCGCAGTTAATCTATTAGCATCTCAGATGCTCTGAAACTTGTGGAGACTTTGATTGGTATCCCCAACGCCTTGAAATTTGTGAAGACTTCTATTGCTGTGATTCAGAAGTACTCTACTGCGATTGGTTTCAAGGATGGATTGTGTGCGATTCGATTTAAGCTCGCGGCTTATGTATAAGACATGGGGTAATCTCAATAAATATTGAATACAGCCACTCGGTCTTTCTTCCATGCGCTTTGTTATCCTCCCAGCTTTGCTTTCAGTTCTCGCAAGAGTTATTGCCCTTGTAGGCACTCAAATCTTGGCAAGATCCCTTGTCTCTTCCGAGACTACCCTTTTATCTCGTCTCGAATTCCACCACTAGTTCCAATTGGAATGATAACCGCATCAAGCTCATCGAGCCACGAGGAGAATACGAGTCATCTTTAACAGATCACGCTAGCGGAACGGAAGTGCAGTTGTACGGTGCGCTTGACCAAATTGAAATTGACATTTCCCCACAGAAGAGACTCATCCGACTTGCTTCGGCTGCACTCCTCACTGGGAAGGATGAAAAAGGTTTTGCCAAGAAATGGTCAAGCATGTCCAAGAGCTCTTCCAATGACCTTTTTTAGGTTAGTCGTCAGTTTTGCGTTCGAGGTCAAATTTGGTGACAATAGTTCCTCGTCGATAAAGAAATGGGTCCTCGAGTTCGATGACAAATATAGAGAAGAGCATGGTCTCCCATCTCGGGGCTCAATCGAGGAGTTGATTCGCGAGCCTGTGCCTCTTATCCAGAGCCCTTCAAATACTCACGAATGGGATGAGGTGGATTCCGAATGGAGATCACTCTCCAAGTGCTCGGTTCCTCAAATGCGCGAAAATGCCCGAGATTGCGGAAGACATTGCAAGACTTTGAGCCATATTCTGATTTTATATCAATCAAGCTGTGAATTCACGAATATTAATCTAGCGTAGAATATAAGGTATGGAAGTTTTTCAAAACCAGGTAACTGCCTCTGTCGTTGAGAATCAATTATCATTTAATTGTAAAGATTAAATCAAACATGAGAAATTTTGCAGCCAAAAAAAATTTCCCAATTGAAATGTCGTCTGATGTCCGCACTTTTCATTCATAGCTAAATGAGCCGTGAATACAAATTACGAGTTCAAAAAAAAGTCGATGATTTTCGGACTCAAATGGAGGCAGAGCGACCAACATATAGATTCGATATTGACCGCAGTCAGATCAAAGGAGGATGTTGCTTGATTCTATAGCAATGAAACCCCCACTGTATTTTTTTCGAGCGAGCGCGGCGGTAGCCTCCCTCAATCTATTTCTTTTTATCAGAAGGAGTGATGCAGCTAAGCTTTCTATACCGCCAATTATTTCGTCATATCTGGTGTGAAGATTATAGAGGCTGCACACAAACTGGAAAGAGATCAAACCGCAAAGACATTAGTCTTTAGTCCGCTACGAGAGCAAATCATGGAACTTGATGTCGCCACCCTAAAAGAGAATGGATAAAGTCAGATCTCTTATAATTGAAGATATACACTTGAGGGTCAAGTTTTGATCGGATACTTTATCTTGATTTCCTGTTATCACAGAATAGGTCAAATAATAAGCGCCTGCGTTTGCCGCATTAAAGGCCTCATCATCGTTCAGTATAAGAAGAGCAGGTTCGTGTGATTCGGATTGGAATCAGACACATGGGCCCTATTGATAACTATTCGCATATAACACTTGACTTTCAATCTACTTATCATTACTCGCATGGCGATATGCCAATTAACCGGGAGGAAGGTGAGAGTTGTCGACGACTTGAGTCGCAGTGGCGTCATCATCTTGTACGCCCTTCAACGGTGATCTCGGCAAAGCCATCATACCAGAGCGAGCGATTTCCAAGATGCCGAAAGGCTGGAGCAAATGGATGAGGGAGGAGACGCGCGAGGGTTTTGCACTCAATTCAACAATAACACTACGATCCGAGACATCGACGACCTTCCCTCCAAAACGATCCGAAATAGTCGAAATGTACGACAAGTGATCGTGCTTTCTACGCAAGGCGTCCGAGGGACTCATGTTAGAAGGGTGGTTGGGCGACAGGGCTGCGTCCAAATCGGGGGTTTCAGTATAAGTAGGGCCATCCAATTTGTGGGATGCGATCAAATCCTGGACGTACTCTGGGCCCAAAAGAGAAACCCGGACCAATAACAACTCGCGCTTAATAATCTCGGAGTGAGTGTAGTCGAGGACAGCATAGACGGGAACCAAGTCCTCGATCTGACGACGGGCCTGGTCAATGACAGCATCCTGACCACGCAAAGTGATGGTCATTCTAGAAAGGTCATCGACCTCAGTGTTGCAAACCACCAAGGAATCGATATTGAAGCCGCGCGCAGCCAACGTACCTGAGATCAAACTAAGCACACCGGGCTCGTTTTGCACAAGACAATTGAAGACATGCTGGGTGCGTGGAGCACGAGAAGGCAAGGGGGTCTCATAAAGAATAGAAGAGACGGCAGCATGTGCGGACCAGTTGGGAGTGTCGACGGTGGGAAGAGGGGGGATCTTGACGTCTCTACGCAAGCTCTTATAGGCAATAGCCGAAGTAGAACTCGAGCTAGAAAGTCTTATGGACGACAAGCGCATAGCTCGAGCGTAACCAGAACCACGTAATCCAAGCATGGTGCGGGTGGCGTGTTGGGACTAAGCTTGTGGATCTGGAACTGGAATTTGGATCCAAATTAAAGACTTCACCTGAATTCAGTCACAGGATCTGATCACATGATGTGAACTCGCAATTCTCGTGAATTCCGGCCGTACCCGGGTCAAGGGCCGGCGCCGGCGCAGTGGCCGAGGGAAGCGGGGAGCGCGAGCGGAATTGCGGTTATATGCAGTATGCGATGATAATGGGATTTCTGAGGTCACCAAAAAGTCGTGGGTGTGTGCCGAAATTTCGGTGTGTGGTTGCGTGGGTGGTGTGTCTCCGAAGATTGCCGTCTGAAAGTGTATGGCAACTAAGAGTCATCGATCTCGGCATCACAACTTGGGGGGGTAAGTGATGGAAGAACTTGTCTAGAAATGGTGGCTTTCAAATTTACGTCAACATCATCAGTAGCCAAGACACCGTACTAATGGAGGGCCCCTTTGTTCACTTTTAAATTTTATCTCATCTATCTGTAATCTTCGAGGCGGGGCGTCTTTTCGTTTTTGTGGTTTTCGTCGGTGATTGCATTGCGATTGCAATCTTTTTCAGTTTTGCGACGCCTGATCTGCGCATCCTTTGATATCTTGTGCGACGGCTTCTCTTTGCTTGCGATCCCGGTGTATTTCTACCTGCTTTTTTCATATCATTCATCTGCTTCTTGTACTGTCTCCCTTGACTCTTATACTGTCTGCCTTGACCCTTCCACTATCTTCCTGCATCTTGCATTCTCTGCCCGCTTCCTCCAATCTCATTCATGCAACGCCCTAGCCCTCGCAATATTTCTACTAGCATCTCGACGGCTTTGGGATCCCTGTACGTAGGTTCTCCCTTTGATGTCCCAAAGTCTCGCAGCTATACCAGCTCCGGCAACAGACACAATTCTCACGTTGGGTCGCCTGCGGTCTTCACAGGCACTGACGTCCATGAACAATCTCGCCTCTTATCTTGCATCGCAATTGAGGATGAACTTCCCGCTGAGGACCTAGAGGATATCCCCGACGACGTCGATAATGATTATCATCAGGACCCCAACAATTTCTATCTTCCCCCTTCCGAACACCTGCATCTCTTGGATGATAAGCCTTTCGTGTATGAGTCCCCGATACCGTCAACTCTCCATACCCTCATCCTCAAACCAATCCTGTATCTACCTGCGGTGTTTCTTGGCACTCTCCTCAATGTATTGGATGGCCTTCTGTATGGAATGATCATGTTCCCTGTCACTGAAGCGGTCTTCTCTTCCTTGGCTCCTGCAGGCTTGTCCATGTTCTACGTGTCGTGTATTGTATCCCAGCTAGTATACTCACTCGGTGGGTCCGCGTTCCTGGCTGGTATTGGCTCCGAGATGATTGAAGTCACTCCCTTCTTCCATTCCATGGCACTTTCGATTTCAGCCGCCATGTCTAAGCAAGGTGCCAACGATGATGCAATCATTGCTACCACCATCACCTCTTTCGCGCTCTCGTCGGTCCTCACTGGCCTCGTCTTCTTCACCTTGGGTAAGCTCAAGCTCGGTCTGCTTGTTGGGTTTTTTCCTCGCCATATCTTGGTGGGCTGTATCGGCGGTGTTGGTTACTTTTTGGTCGCTACCGGCATTGAGGTGCTGGCTCGCTTGGAAGGTGGACTCACGTATTCGCAGGCAACTTTCCAATATTTATTCTCCTCAAGCACCGTTATAATGCAATGGACCTTTCCCTTGGCCCTTGCAGCGGTACTTGTATTGTTACAACGTCGCATCCACAACAGCTTGTTGGTTCCTCTCTACTTTATTGGAGTCTTCGCTGTGTTTCATATTGTGGTGGCTATCGTGCCTCTGTGGTCTCTTGACAAGGCTCGCCACGATGGCTGGGTATTCTCTGTGGTCCTGGATAGCCAACTGTGGTACGGGTTTTATGAGCTTTACAAGTTTTGGCTCGTGGACTGGTTGTGTGTACTCCGCCAGTTGCCGTCGATGCTTGCCCTTACCTTTTTCGGCATCCTTCACGTCCCCATTAATGTCCCCGCGCTTGCTGTCTCGATCGGCATGGACCAATTTGATGTTGATCGCGAGTTGGTTGCCCATGGCTACTCCAATGCTATATCGGGGCTTTTGGGCCTGATCCAGAATTACTTGGTTTACACCAACTCGGTTCTCTTCATCAGGGCAGGTGCAGACGCTCGGACTGCAGGGGTCATGCTTGCTATTGCCACTGCAGGGGTAATGTTTGCAGGCGCGTCGGTAATCGGGTATATTCCCGTCTGTGTTGTTGGCGCTCTCATCTACTTACTAGGCTATGAGCTTTTGAAGGAGTCGGTGCACGACACTTATGGTCGTTTGAGCCGTATCGAGTACACCACCATTCTAGTAATTGTTTTCACCATGGGCGCCGTGGACTTTGTTTTCGGAATCTTTGTGGGTATCATCCTTGCATGTCTCTCATTTGTTGTCGATGCCGCCAACAGCCCCGTCGTCCAGGGCGTGTTTCTGGGAAGCGTGGCCCGCCTGACGGTGCTTCGCCACCCACGTCAGCAAGAGTTTTTGCGCGACGTGGGTGATCAGATATGTGTGGTCAAGCTTCAGGGTACCGTGTTCTTTGGACTGATTGGTGGCGTCGAACATACTGTCCGCACAAAGTTCGAGCACGAATCGTTCAAATGCAATCCCATCAAGTTCTTGATCATCGATATGCGTAACGTTTATTCGCTCGATTTCCTGGCAGCAGAAGGGTTCAGGCGTATTTTGAATGTCGCAACAGAGTTCGGGACCAGCCTCATGTTTCTGTCGGTACAAGAGGATGACGACACAATCAAAGGTCTCCGTGACGTCGGCCTATGGGACGAATGTGATGAAAACCATCAGATTTTGCTTTTCGCAACATTGAATCATGCCCTTGAATGGTGTGAAAACTCGTTCTTGACCACGTACCTGGCAGTATCGCAACGACGCCGCTCGCGCGTCAACTCAAAACCCTCGGCTATCATGCAGGCGCCCAAACCGAAACCGACGCCGCTGTCGGAGTTGCCATCGCAAAGCTCTCTTACAGATCCTGTTCTGGGCACCCCTCGGACCAGACATGTGTTACAGGCTGCTAAACGTACAGCTCATGCTGAGCAACAACAAAGCCGCCACTGGCACGATCGGGGTGCGCCCTCGAAATTCCGCAACCAGCCGTTGCCTCTTATGATGGTTACGTTCGCTGGACTCCTGAACAAAGACGGCGAGTTCTGGACCATAGTCGCCTCCTGTTTCGTGAAGGAGCGCGTGCCTGCTCGATATGAGTTCTACAATACTAAGCGCGACTTGCCGTCGCTTTTTCTTGTTGAACGCGGCCTTATAAAGTCAAAGTATGCGTTCGACAGCGATTCGCGTGCAGTGGACGCCAGCGTCTTGCCCAATACCGCATTTGGTGACCTTGCGGGCGGATCGGGGTTCCGTGCCGTCACATACACCACGGTCGACGACCTGATTTTGTGG
The DNA here is from genome assembly GCA_030581555.1 of [Candida] argentea. NCBI lineage: Eukaryota > Fungi > Ascomycota > Pichiomycetes > Serinales > Debaryomycetaceae > [Candida] argentea. The sequence goes on from JAKTTQ010000009.1 coordinate 97,163, forward strand.
AAACTCCCCAGCACAAAAATCGATGATTTACTTGAGCATCCGCGCGGCAGCGAGGTTCTTATTGAGCTCTTGAGTATCGAAACGAAGCTTGCCCGCGAAAGATTTGATACCATCACTGCTAACTTGGTCATCTCAGGCTAAGCCCGTCACACTAGAAATGAAAATATCATATACACATGTAAAAAAAACTCCACAGTACTTCTAGTCGGACTTG
>JAKTTQ010000010.1:0-91652 GCA_030581555.1 [Candida] argentea
GGCAGCATGATCAATAGGCGAGGGCACCACAACTATAACGGTTTCTGTACCACTTGGCTCAGAATTGGTAACAGTATAGGTAGCGGTAAATGAATCAGTTCCCGTAGTAGTCGTAGTCGTTGTTGTAGGAGGTTCATACGTGGGCTCGAAAATGATCAAAGTGTCGGTGTCTCCTGGTGAAGTAGCTGGAATGGTCAAGGTTGATAAGACGGAGCCCGAAGTCTGAGTAGTAGTGACTGTGGGGGTTGGCACATTGACCAAAAAAGTCCACGTACTTGCGCCCGGCGGATAGGCTGTAGTCTGAGTTCCTGGCTGATCCCAAGTACGAGTAATGATCTCGATCTCTTTCCCGAATGCCTCCGGACCCTGGAACTCACCAGAGCCCCAATGACTATAGTGAGTATTGTCATAGCTTTCGGCAGAGTCGTAGCAAGTGGCGAAATCGGTATACAAGACGTCGAGCCCGAGATCATCAAAGAAAACTAAGCCTTCGAAGGATATGAAGGGCCTGTAGCCTGACGGTATATCAGTGTAACTAATCTCCACAGTGGTGAGATTGCAAATGACCCTTGTATCGTAATCGATCTCACTAGACCTTGGGAAGAACCAATCATTAAAATTGTTTGAAATGTAGTGTTTGACAGATGCGCAATCGATACCACCCGATGATTGCAATCCAATGACACCCAGCTCATACCCGCTCGGACAGTCACCCGCCAAAAAATACAAGAGCTTGCTTCCAAAAATTGTTTGGTACAGGCCGTTCTCTTCACCATCTGCGCCGTCGAAACTGATCATTGATCTGAACACGTTGGGCCCATCGGAGAACGTGAGATCGTTGTCGCCAGTGTGGAAGCAACGTGCTTGGTCCATATAAAGTTCGGTCGAATCTTTGCCCATTGCAAAAGCCATTGGCACGGCGACCGTGCCGTAAACGTTGGTTTTCTTTGTCACGATATCTGTTGCGTTGCATTCGGCAACACTAGAATTTGCAAAATCGCCTACGATGAAGCTGCATTCGGCATAAACTTTCAGGTTAGCTTCAAGGGCAAAGGCAGGAAAGCCTCTAACGCACGGTAACATCAACACGAATGAATCGCCCGCTTCTATTTGGCCTGGAGTCATAGCCCAGTCGAAGGTAACCCTCTTCAAACTAACAATGCTGCGGTCGGATTCAGTGATTGAAGTCAAGTTCGTGAAGATGCCTTCAACAAGGGCCGATAATACTGGAGAGCAGCATATCGTGAGAGTCCAAACTAAGCGGAGAAGCATCGTTGGGCGCGGATGATGGGTATGCAATTTTGGCGACTCACACGAGTTTTATAGCCAGAGCTTTCAGGGGAGGTCATCAGCACGGAATAATCGAATATACTACTCCCTCCATTGTGGTTTCATTGATCGAGACAATAATGAAATGCCTCACTCGGTAACCAGCACAGTCACAGAGAATTTTGAAAAAACAAACACAAGCAATGTCACCTGCATTGCGAGCTTGGAATATTCGCAGGGTTGACGGGCTCAGCCCAAACACCATTCACCAATTTGACTTGGGGATACGGATGCGGCCGATGTTGATTAAACGTCGGATTCCTAATCCTCTATTGTGGTCGCGCGCTTGCTCGTACCAGTCGCCTTTCCAGGAAAAAACAAGAAAATATGCCAACTCTGAGCATTGATCTGGTTGGGGCAGTTGGAAAACGAAATATGAGCCGTGGCAGTTTCGTAAAAGATGGATGAAATCCACAATGAACTCGAGCATACTAGCCTCGAAATTGCGGAGCTACCCAAAAGCGAGCCATCAACGCAAACCTCTGAGGTCATAGATCCATATTCGAGTCGAGACTAAACATCACAAACCAATCTTGAACTGACGATCAGGATTCTACATCTGGGTTGGATTTGCAATTTCAAAATTATTATGCACGATCTCGTAGAACAATAGTGAGATTGATGTCAGACCGATAATCTATTATTGGCGAGCGCAATTCGTTTTAATTGCTTGCATGATGAAATAGCTGGCCAGGGGGCCGGGCAACAAACGATGATTTTCGTTGCTAATATCGTAGAGGCCAAGAAGACAACAACCGACATAACTCCTTCGAAATATATGCTGGAGACAAGCAAAAAAGGAAGAAAAAAAAAAGCCAAATGCTTAAAACCAGGGAATCCAGGAGTCAGACCCTTGATGATCCAGAATGGCGACGACCCCTTGGACGCATCATGCCACAGAAGGGGGTTGTTTAGATTCTACCAGCAGCCTCTCTCGACGGAGCTCAGTTGTGAATCCGCACCAGCTTACCAGAAGACACATATGGTTGCATCGTGGATGGGATCAACTCAATACACAAGCTGTCACTTCAAGTCATAAGTATATAATCACTTGATCCAATGTGCCCCTCATAAATGCAATATCTTTCAAAGGGAATCGATTTCGGGACGCCTGTGTTCTGTGTGTATCTTCCCAAAAGACTGCCAACGACGGACAGAGTTACCATTCACGTTGATGACGGAAGCCTTCATAAGAGAAGCAACACAAAGAGCCGGAGGGAGCAAACACATCAAGACAATTCCCCTCTGCTGATTTCATCTGCCCATTCATACCTGAACGAGAACAAATGGATAACAAAAGACTTTGCTGCCTTTGGCGTTCATGGCCCCCACGAAATCATATTTTCCGAGAGACCGCTCCCCCGCTTACTCATTTACTTTCGAACTTGTTTCCATATGCATCCACAGAAATTGGAACAGTTCGAAGCCATCACAAGATATGTGGGCGGAGCGGCGGGGTCAATGGGAAATGTCGATACACTCATAATCAGGTGGGAGGCGTGCATCGATACAGTTCGTCGAAGAGCAGAGATAGGGCTTATCTTTTTTCTCTCCGTGCATGGCCGTGAAATATTTTTGTTTTTGGCTGCTCTTCCAGATAACTCCCTCCGTCGGTACTTCTCATTAGGATTGGTGAGAGATAAGGGCGGGTCTACATTGGGAAGTTGCAGACGGGCCTGGTAGATTAGCCGCTAAAAAATGGGGTTTTGATTGTAAACGGTCATGTCAAGATTTGTGATAATGATAAAGCATTGTCACATAAACATTTAAGAGTTGTTCATCTCCGTATTGCAACTCAATCCGTGGGGCAGGATCCTGGCGAAAGATCCATCCTCAGAATGAAACTACAGAAGGGAGTCGCAAACATTATGACATCCTCTTCTCGAAGCGAAAAGGGAAATGCCTTCTACGACAAAGATGCAGATTTGCTCGCTCAGATCGGTTACAAAGAAGAGCTTGCTAGAAGGTATTCGACATTGCAAATATTTGGTGTCGCATTCAGTATTATGGGTCTTCTTCCTAGTATCGCTACCACCATGTCGATTGGTCTCGAATCAGGCCCAGTAGGCCTTGTGTGGGGCTGGCTAGTCAGTGGCTTTTTCATTTTTTCGCTTGGCGCTCTGATGACCGTCCTCGGCTCCTCAATGCCCACGAGCGGTGGCTTATACTTTTACACACATTATTTTGCTCCAGAAAAGATTCTGGTGCCCCTCAGTTTCGTAATTGGATGTTCGAATACTTTGGGTTTATGCGGAGGAATTTGTCTGATTCTCTATGGTTTTTCCGTGCAAATCTTGTCGGCAGTGTACGTTTCGACGCCCGACTCGTTTGTTATAACAAATGCAAAGACCTATGGGGTATTCGCCGCTGCCGTGATCTCAGCCGTCGCTTTATCGACGATCTTGACTAAGCGTGCCGCCCTCTTACAAACTGTTTCGATCGGAGCCAACGTGTTTCTTATCATCTTGTTTATTATTGCCGTCCCTATTGGAGCTCGAAAAAATGGGTTCAACGATGGCTCATACATCTTTGGGAAGTTGGAAAATACACGCGATTGGAGTCAAGGATGGTCTTTCATGCTTCTGTGGATGCCAGCTGTTTGGACGATCGGCGCCTATGATTCGGTCATTCACTGCTCCGAGGAAGCGAAGAATCCGCAGCAATCGATCCCATGGGGCATCCTTGGCTCGATCTCTGTATGTTGGCTTGTCGGATGGATCATTTGTATCGTGTGTTGTGCTTGCATCAAAGATGGCGACACCGCGGCAGTTTTGGCTACTGACACCGGTTCTGTGATGGCGCAAATCATTTATGATGCCTTGGGCAAAAAGTGGTGCATTGCCTTTATGGCATTGATCCTGGTATGCCAATACTTGATGGGTATATCTATTGTGATAGCCGCATCTCGACAATTGTGGGCTTTTGCGCGCGATGATGGCTTCCCAGTGATATACAACTGGCTCAAGTACGTCGATCCAAAAGTCAAAGAACCCATACGCGCAGTCATAGTCACCGGAGTGTTATCACTTTTGTTGGGTCTTTTGGTCTTGATCAATGGCGCTGCTGGTTCAGGAGCCTTGTTCTCGTTGGCAGTTGCTTGTAGCATGTTGTCTTTCGGTACGCCTTCATTGATGGTGTTATTACCCCACGGACGTGCAAAGTTTATACCCGGTCCCTTCTACTTGGGAAAAACTGCAACAACTTGTATCCATGTCACCGCCGTGGCTTGGGTATGCTATGTCATTACCATGTCCATGTTTCCCGACAACAAAAAAGTCGATAAGGACCTGATGAACTATACGGTGGCAATCAATGTGGGCGCGTGGCTCATTTCTCTCATTTACTTTTTCGTCCATGGACGCAAGGTCTATCACGGGCCCAAGTCGAATCTCGAAAGTATCGAGGGAGAGGTATTGACCAATTTGAATCCGGTGAGTACAAAGCTCAAGCGAGAATTGAGCTAAAAAATCTAGATTCCATAATCCAAGTATTTATTCTATTGTATTAAAACCATCTCTTCCCTTCAATTTGGCACCAGCAGGTATTTAGAGAACCAACTGCACAAGCCTGTATCAGGATTCTTTATGGGCAAACCTAATATTGATGTCTCTTCTATATATTGTCGCTGAATTTTAATTTTGAAGTTTCAAAGTGCCGGCGCGATCAGGAACACCACGACAGCGGATATATGGGTCAAGCTCGATATAATTATACGATAATGCAGTATCGAGCTCGATCTTGTCCTTCAAGTACTGAGCGCTGACTTGAGCATTCGTGGCCTCGACCCAGCGTTGAGTTGTCTCGATGAATCTCAAGAGCAACGACTCACGCTCACGAGCGATTTGGTAGTAATGGTCATCTTTTTGCTTGGGGGTCGCGTCATTGTCGCTAGGCTCGGGATACGATTCGCTTTTCGGGTTGCTTCCGCCCAAAGCTTTGGGAACACTATCCATGTCGATAACTTTTGCAAGCTCTTCAGGGCGTTGAAGAAAATGGATTTTAGACGAGACCACAGGGTCGAGGAATCGCTTGATAATGTTCCACACAGTAGAAAAGATCCACGGTGCGTTATAGATGTAGATTGAGGCCAAGCATTCTGGATAATACGCCTCCATGGCCTCTGCCAAAAACTTGATGGAACCATTGTCAGCGTTTTTCAATGAAAATCCAGTCAAGTCAAATACCACGCTGGTCTGATCCGCGCTTTCGTTGACTTCTCTCATGAACAAACGAGTCCACTCAATAGATATCACTGAGAACTTGTTGGTGAATTCCAAAGTCAGATCTGAGGAGAAATGTTTGCGGGCTTGGACAAATAGAAGCGGATTGCCCATACGATCTCGTCCGCCAAAATATGATTTACCCGCGACAAAGTTATTATAGAACTTTGGCTGCTTCTTTGCAAGAAACGACGGAGCATCACCCGCATTGACCCAGTGATTGGGAAAACAGGTGGTGGCCCTCCAGATCAACGATTTGTGGAACATTTCCAAAACGTCTTGAGACACGAATTTGCGGGCTCGACAGAATCGCAACAAATAGTTGTCGATCATGTCCTGGCGCATAGTAGCAACCCAGGATTGGTGACTAAGTTTGGGGTTCCCTGTGGCCATGAAACGGAACGAAGAATGTTTCGGTTGAGTTTTCGATGTGCTGGGAGGAGTCGTAGGTTTCTCGTACGGTGGTAACGCAATCAGTGCGTGGTTGAAGGATGAAAAAGCAGTAACAAATGAAGTCAACGACTCGATATCGCTATCATCATTTTCATTGGAGTCCACAAGATATGCCTCCGAGGCCATCGATGCCGATCCATCGGCAGATGTCGAGCCCATGGAATCCCTGCTATCATCGGGAGAGTCACCGAATGATTGCTCAAAGTAGTCCACGAATATTTGTCTAAGTTTCTCGCTCGGAACTAATACGGGTATATACGTCTCGTGAGCGGCACTCCGACGAGTACGCGCCAAGTGGTGATGGGGGGTAGGAGCGTCTGCGTGAGATCTGGTACTGTGACTAAGAGACGCTCTCGACGAGACTGACGACTTTGGTTCTATGTGATGATGATGCTCGTGTTGGTGGTGGGAGGAGGATTTTCTGTACCATGAGCGGCTCTTGGAATTATGATGTGAAGCACTCAGGCGCCTGCTCAGGGACTTGGTCAAAGGAACGAAAGTCTCTGCAGAGGAAGTTGAGGAGGCAATGAAGTTTTTGACGTGGCTGCATTCCGAGTCTGAAAGCGCCACTCCGTAGCCCCAATATTTCAAAAGATGCGCCCATACCTGTTTCAAAGCCACCTCCTGATCTGGGGATATTGTCTGGATACGGCCGGGTCGAAAATGTGTATCGGCACACATGATGATGGCAATGGGGCAATGAACAGCGTTAGACGGACGTTATAAAGCTCTGCAAACCAAGCTATGTTAACTCCGTCACTTGAAAACCGTGCCAAACCCCCCCCAAAAAAATATCCACAGGGGCGTAACGGGGAGGTGCATCGACCACATCGCGTATGATTACAAAGTCTGTGGCTATTGTTGCTGAAATGATTGGTGTTCCATCTCACAAGTTGGAACAAGCCAATTGCGTAGACATCCTCTTGGCGCGCGTATATATGTGTAAGCGAATGTTCAACGGTAGCGGGTTGTCTTACTAGAACCCACACTAATCAACTCATCAACTTCGCGACATCTAACAATAGTTTCCGTATATACTTTGCTTTATTCGTCGTATTTGTCGCCACAGGCGCGGCTTTCTGCTTCAGGGGGCGAAAAAAAAAAATTCAGGCCCTAGAGCCCACCGTCATCATGACATACAAAAATAAAGTTGTGAGAGCCTGTGGGTGGATGCCTCTCGCTTCGACTCCCCTCTGTTATGAAACGTATGAGGTTGCCCCTATGCTTTGACGCCTGCAGAAAACCTGTGTAAATCTTGAGTGCACACATACTATCTCCGCCTCTCTAAATCCGTAATTCAGTTGATTGACATGGCAACGTCAATTTATAATTCGACAGCCATGCATGCATGGGGACGGGTTACCTAAGCAAATCACTTGAAGGTGACTCAAAAGGGAATGGGGCATGGGACGACTATTAGAATTTACGCCTTTGACAAATCGCAAAAGCTTATACACTCCAGATCGAATTTCTTCACTCGCTGCCAGACGGAATCTTCAATCAAAAATATTCCGGAAAACAAGTGCAAGCAAATCCCAGACACCATAATAAATATGACAAAGCTGGCACGGTATACAAAGGACACGTCGAGCGTAAAGTCCTGGAATATCTCACGTGTGTCATCGATCCTACTGACTTCAGGACTTGAGGCTGACCTCACGAAATCCGACTTTCGATGTGGATCGATCTTAGTTTCTACTTCGTATTCCATGGCACCACCACCCGTACAACAGCAGTTTTCTTTTTATAGTGCAAAGAAAAAAGAAACTCGGAATGACCGGTCAAGATCCAAAACTGAATGCCGTTAAGCATGGTTTGTTGTTGATATTCCTCGACGGGCTGGGCGGAGTTTACGATAATACCTCGTTTTCCCCTCGTATTTCGACATGAATCTAGCTACTGAATACTTACCTCTTTGTTTTTAACCACTGGCCCCCCAGGCGATGCCGTCGGTGGGTCGCACTATGCCGTCTGGGATGTCCCGTGAGGCGTCTTTAGCGGCACCATACAATACGTTAAGACTCGGCAATGGGATTTTTGACTCGGTAATGCCGGCGTCGATCGATGTGGGACAAATTGGGGGTTTGGCGAGAAGTGACAATCTGAGATGACTTGTTGATTGGCGCGATACGTATTTTTATAGAGCACGTCTTGCATCCAGGAGGGTCGACTGTACCTCGAATTCGCTTTGTTTGACGGACAGGCCGGTACGTAAACGAAACGTCTATTTTGCGGTGACCCCTAATGTAACGTTGACTCAGGGAAACTAAAATTTCAGACCTTTCCTATTGATTAAACGATATTAAAGACTGTCATGACGTTCTTGGGCGTCAAAGTACAAGCATGACATGTGAACGAACACTTCTATAGAAAACTGTATACAAGCTGCACTAGCGCCGCCTACGTGGGATTGCCAAGCGTCGGCCAGCAGGAGGTGTCGGCACTTGACCAGGGAATGCTGGCTGCATGCCTGGAGCAACTCCAGCACCGTTGAATGCGAAGGGAGCTGGCGGTGCATTGGCGCCGAATAAGCCGGTGGTGTGGTGCGTTGGCTGGGGCATCATCATGCCGTTATTGACCATGCCACCCGATGCGGTATTGGGGCTGTTGAACCCAAAAGTGGGCGCAGTGTTATTCACAGGGCCGCCAAATCCAGTGGCGGGCGTGCCGAACACATTCATTGGTGCGCCTGAGGCATTAGCAGGAGCGCTGCTCTGTCCACCAAACGCACTTGCAGGGGCTCCAAACGCAGTGCCAGGGCCAGATCTTTGTGCGCCAAACGTGTTGGCCGGAGCGGACGAGCCACCGAAATTGAAAGTTTGACTCGAATTACTTGGAGGCGCCGTAGACCCAAACGTGAAGGCACTAGGTCCTTGCGCAGCCTGCGTCTGTCCGAATATCGTTGCTGGATCTACCGAGGCATTGGCGAAATTGAATGATGGAGCGGCAGCTGCAACAGAAGGCTGCGCCGTTTGATTGAGGGGTGCAGATAAAGATCCCGATGGTATCGAAGGCTTGATGCCAGCAGCAAACTGGAAAGAAGTATTTCGAGAGCCGCCATTGCCCGCAACATTCGTGGCAGACTGTTGCGCGCGGCTTCCAAATACCAGACCGACGGGCGCACTTCCTGCTTGCGCCACGGATCCAGAAGTAGAAGCCTGTCCAAAGATACCATTAGAGCCCGCGCCGCCTCCAAAATTGAGTGATGGCTTGGCCATTTGCCCAAACAACGACGTCGAACCAGCTTTTGAGTTATCCAAACTCGTAGACTTTGCGGTGGCACCGACACTTTCGCACAGACCGTTAGAACCCGCCGGCTGGCCAGGTTTCGAATCATCGCCAGCTTTGGCACCAAACGTAAACGAGAACGGTTTCTTGGGCTCATCGTTGCTAGTTTTCTCTACAGCTTTTGGAGCAAAAGAACTCGCACCTGTGGAGATATTATCGGTTGGTCGCTTTTGGCCGTCCTCACCAGAGCCGGTCATGCTGGGATTGGCGGCCGATCCACCAAATTTGAATGCTTGACCCGTAGAGGAAGTTCCGTTTGCAGAAAAATCAGCTTTGGACTTTTTGAAAATATCATCACTTGCCTTCGCCTGAGCGCTGCCGAGTTTGAAACCTGGTTTATCATCATTTGGCTTCACTTGAGAACCACCGAACGAAAAGGTTGGCTTGTCCCCGTTAGACTTTCCGTCAGACCCACCAAATGAGAAGGAGGGCTTGTCATCGTTAGATTTGACGTCAGACCCACCAAATGAAAAGGAGGGCTTATCGTTGGTAGATTTAGCGTCAGACCCACCAAATGAGAAGGAGGGCTTATCGCTGGTAGATTTGGCTTCAGACCCACCAACTGGAAGGCTAGGCTGTTCGTCAGTTTCTTTAGGCTGTGACCCACCAAATGAAAAGATGGGCTCTTTATCAGATTTTTTGGGCTGCGAACCGCCAAATGAGAAGATAGGCTTATCATCAGTTTTCTCGTGCTGCGATCCGCCAAATGAGATTGATGGCTTAGAACCGCTAGTTTTGACATCAGACCCGCCAAATGAGATTGATGGCTTAGAACCGCTAGTTTTGACATCAGACCCACCAAACGAAAACAAAGGCTTATCGTCGGTTGTCTTGGCTTGGGATTTGCCAAATAAAAAAGCAGGCTTCTCCTCTGCGATGTTGCTTTGTGCTGACCCGATCGAAAATTGTTTTCTGGGATCAGCCTGAGGGCTAGAAGGAACATCATTTTGTGTGAGGTCCACAATCTTGCTTTCGGTTGGCTTTATATCACTTTCAGCCGGTGCTGCTTTGATCGTTGATGCGAAAAGCGGCGTATCCTTCTTTTCGGAAATAGAAGGTTGTCCAAACGAGAATAAAGGTTTCACAGGCTCCTTCACTTCTCCTATCTTTCCAAGAGAGCCAATTGGTCCCAGCTGCTTGCCAGATGCTGCCGATGACTTGGCATTGTCTGCTGACAGCGGAATGTTGCCGACCGAAAAAAGAGGTTTTGCGGAGCCATTTTGAGTCGCTGTGGTGTGTGACGAGCCCATCGGAATCGATGGATTGTCGGGATTATCGCCGTGTACACTGGATGCTCTTCTTTTCCTCTTTGGTGCCAGGTCAATGCGGTCGGATCGTGGTGCTGGTGATGCCGCTTCTGACACACCGGCCCCCGAAAACATGTTGAACGGTTTGCTTGGAGGCATATCCGATGATTTCGAGGGTGCTGCGCCGAACAACGATGGCTTCACACCAAAAGAGACGGCTGTTGGTACTGTAGAGTTGGGAACAACAGTTGTATTAAATAATGAGGGCTTTTCACCTGAGGAAACTTCCTGGCCAATTGCAGACTTCTTCGGGCTGATAGATGAGTCTGACACAGCATGAGCGGCTGCTGAGTTGGGGCTGCCCGAGACCACCCCATCAGTAATTTTTGCACTTTGTAAAGGTTGCTGCGAGGGACCAAACAGAAAGGCGCCACTAGGCAATGCCAGACTGTTGGGCTTGATTTCCGTGGCGGCCAGGGGTTTGAGCCGAATACCCAGCAGGCTCTTTGCTACGTAATCTTGGTCGAGAGAGATGTTGATCTTTCCTCGCACGGACAGATGCGACCTGTCCCGTTGAGACACACTGGCGCCATTTTCCAAACCGAGTTTATGAGGAGATGATGGGCGCTGAGCAAACTTGGGCGCTCCAATCGTCCCAAGGTAGCCATCCAAAGGTTCCGGTGCGGCTTTAGGTTTAGGTAACTCGCTTTTATCGTACATAAAATTGCCTGGCGAGAACCCTCGTCGCCGCAGCGATTTCGACCGTTTCAGCGCGGACGTGGGACGCGCGGCACTCACATGACGTTTGCCGTTTATGCTGCGCCTCAAATAATCGAGGTCGTGAGTCTGAGTGGATGTATCTATTGCATTTGAGTTGGACAGTCGAATGGAGCGCGTTTCGTGCGGGTCTATCATATACTTTGACTTTTGTTGTTCCAACTCTGCCAATTCTATAGCTTTTTTGAGTTGAAGAAGGTGATACCGTTCACGAGGATTGAGACTGATGATGGGAGGACGCACCAAACGCCCTTCATCGTCAAGATCGGGGACATCGTATTCATCTAGAGGGACGAGAGCATGGCCACCGGCAATATATGAGCCTGAATCGCTTCCATACTGATCAGGGTAATCCTGGATGGGATTACCCTGTTCATCCAAGTATGGGCGAGGTTCATCATGAACGTTCCCGAGTACATTATCGTTGTTTGCGATTTCAAAGAAGGGCGAAATATTGGGCTGAGGGGTAACTCTTCCAATAGTGGATGATGCACTATTGATTTCATCGATATCTGGGGGACGATTGGTGTCGTATGCAAGAGGAGGAGGGGGCCCACTGGCGGCAGTCACGAAATCACCGTGAACGTTGCTGAGTCTACGTTCAGAGTCACCAATGATTCTGTCCTCGCGCGAAGCCTTGATGGACTCATAAAGGTCTGAATAGGAGGGAACTGGACCATCAGACGATGACTTCACGGTTGATACTGACGAGCGCGGGATAGAGTCGGCAGCAGTCGACTTTGTTGATGATTGACGGCCCAGAGTTTGCTGCGAATCCTGAGATGGAGAAGACAAAGGTGTAGGAGAGTCTGGGGAAGAGTTCGTATGATTTAGTGAAGATGATGAGGATTGCTTCAGGAGGCTGCGAAGCACAAACGATACAAGCAGAGAAATGCCCAGGCCTAGTTTTGATTTCTTCCTCGCAGAATCCTCACGGTGCTCAGGATCATTGTAAGAGGATCTAGGGCTCAAGGGCCGTTTCATAGGCGCCGGCATACAAACGTGAACTCTTGTCGAAGAAGATATAATAGCTGCCGAAAGAGCTGCGAACGGTGAGTGAGATTTGTTTTTCCTTCGGTGCAGGATTCCGCTCCGGTGAAACTTTTAGACTGGTACTGACAGAACAGTGTGCCAGTATCATGTCTTTCAACTCCAAGAGTATTAGTAAACTTGATATTCATCCAATGACAAGTTGAACTTTCCACATTGCTGCTTTTCCTTCGCCTAATTTACGCAGATTCTATTCGATTTGGGCCGTCTACTTTGTCATCCACTTCATGCTTCTTTGCAACTGCCTGGCGTCGCAGTCGATATTCTGAAGAATTCAAGTTTCAGCTTCGAAGCATCCGACCTGATTCTCGATGCAGAGAAGGCTTCTTGACGTCAAGCTTGGCTTTGTAAAGTACGGCGATTCTTCGTATATCTCAAGCTGGCATGTCTCCATTGTTAACTATGGAGCATTCAAGGCACTCTTCACCTGGTGCTAGTGTCGTCAACCTACTTTGTTCAGCATCGCCGCGTTTACGGAAAAGACACGTGTATTTATCTTGTTAGAATTGCGATATCAAGAGAAGAGAATGCTCTCGTCTTAGAGGTAGGCATTGTTCACCCTTGTTCGCAAATGCGGCCTTTGAAGCCTTCGTATGGAGTGCCACATTCGGTGCTGATGCATATTCAATATTCGCGATAACCACCGAACGTTTCTCTATCTTAGCCACAGGATTAACTCGAACATCTCGTGTAAGCTGTTCTTCTTGGCGTGTACCGTGTCTGCATACTCCACTTAGAGTTAAGATGCCTGGTTTGGATGACGGACCTTTTGCCTGCTGTACAAATCAGCGCGTTTGTTAAAGCTAATCCCTCGATTATCATCAATGGTCAGAGATTCCTTCGACCCACCGCTTTGCTCTTCAGATCCGACTGCAGCTGGGTCTACTTGGTATTCCCAGACTCATAGGTTCCATCACACTCGACACGCTATCATTCTCCGAACTCGCTTCCCCAGTGAAAGGATTAGTCACCAATGATCATTCTGATGATCCAGCATCAATCGATGCCGAGATTGAGAAGGTCGTGCAAGATGTGGGACACGAATTTTCATCGTCAGCTATCGATGTATAAACCAGTGTTATACCAGATTTGAATTCGGGAGTTCAAATGATCACCAATTCTAGAGGCAAAGTTGAAGGATTCGAGTTCGCTTTCAGACGTATCTGATTTAACGACAAAAAGAAGCCTTGACAACTAAGGACGTGATCAAGTTTGGACAGAGCTTGAAACCCAAAGCTTTAAAGGACAATGATATTATTACTGCAAATCTACTCCCTAGTAAAAGAAATCACTTCCTTTCGAACCTTGCAAAGCTTGCAGGCGAGGATAATTGAGACATCAATTCACTTCAAAATTTTCATCATGTCGACGATCACTAACGGGTCCTCAAGGAAATCTCTGGAATGTACTCTTTCGATGTTGAGGAGTATGATAATCGGCCCGACGAGCTCAATGATGGGCTGAGACTTTTGTTCACTATGAAAGCCGCATCGTTGCCTCCAGACAGAGTTCTCAATTTTTCCTCGAACTTTCAATACTTCTATCTTTCCAAAAACCACAGTTGGTCTAAATCTGTTTGATGGGGTAAGAAGTTGGATTCTGAGACAGATTCTTCTCATACGCTTCTGGCTTTAGATGATGCCGATTACAACAAAATTTGAGTCTTGGTATCTCCTCTTTCGGGCTAAGGGGATTGATCCGATGTTGTAGAAGACGGAGGTGCCTACTCGTCGAGGTCAATTTGTCATAAACTTTTTACTCCAGTCCAGGAGAGGGGTATGAGCGATCTTACCTGATTGGTCTTCGTTGCTTGATTAGTCTGAGTTACTCCGTGCGGTCAGAATTTTCGAAGTATAGCCATAACGCCCAACTACAATCTTTATTATGTGCAACTGAGTGCACACGAAATCGGTTCACGTACACAGTGGCCGAGACCTGATTGGGTTACGCGAGGCAAACCGAATGTTAGAGTTATCCACTGACCGAAGTCGTCATGTCAATGATCTAGAATATGTAGGTTTAATAGTGCCTGCAATAAAAGAGGCTGAAAAGACATTGCTCCGGGGCGCGATGTCGGTTACCGGCATTGAGATCGACCTTATTCTAGTTTGATGGACTTGATATGTGACTTTTAACCGTCAAGGCTATATTTAAGCTCGACCATTATATTGGCAACGGCATATTCGCACATTGTATTGTCTTTGAGCATCCTCTGGTTTTTGCAGTCGCACGATAATCTTGGACTCATTGATCAATCGTCAACATTTTAATTGCTGCGGCGATCCTTCTCGTCGCTTTTACCCGTCAAAATTAAGGGTAAGCTCCTCAGGATTTTGCCCAAGAGTATCGTCTGCATCATAGTACGTTGACGCGGGGTTTTTGAGCCCCGTGATTGGATGATCCCTAGCGACCTCGTCGATCTCCTTCACAAGCTTAATCATGCTGTTTTCTCCGTAGTTTACCCCATACGATGCCAGAATCGGCACAACTCCTTGCACCCACGCGTCCACAATTCGTGCTCTCTGTTTAGTTCCTAATCGTGAGATGGGGAACTCACCTTTTTTGATGAATGCCACTATATCGACCACCAAATGATGTTGGCTCAAAACTGTGTTCACAATGAGCGGCACGAGGGATGAAAAGTGTCGCGTCCGCGTCAGCTCGCAGACCACTATCGTATAATCTGCACACTTGAAAATGCACAGCCCATTTCTGTAAATGTCTGCGTGGCATGACTCAATCGTAAACTCGATATCGGCGGGGAAGTGATGCAACCCCATCACTTCAAACGTGTCAGCGATCTTGCCCAATATGAACAACGGCTGGAATGTTGTCGTGGGACCCTCATCATCGTCACCAGTGTTTTTGGTGATGCTGACTCCGTGTAAAAACCCCAAGTCACCAGTTCGCATATATTTGGCATTCGGATCACCCTCGGCGATAGTCCCGTAAAAGTTATCCGCGTAGAATTTGTCAACGGGTCCCTTGGGTCCATTGGTAAACCCATAGCAATTTGCCTCTGACATCACCCAGATCTCGCCAAATTCTCCCTCTTTGCATAAGCGACGCGAATCGGGGTTGACAATGGCGATTTGTGTACAAACGGGCGCTAAACCCGAGTCTTGGACATGGAGAGCATTAGGAACTTCTGATTGGTTCACCAACAGAACGTACCCCTGTCGCAATGCAATCGGGTCCAAGTAAAGATCTATTGGAGCCACCGTCATGTATGATCGCGTCGCTATCATGGGATTAAAGTAATGCGTGTAGATTGTCAGGAGACTCGCACCGCTCAACCGCGTTGCTTGGAATGCGTTCGCCACCTTGCGTAAAAAGTCCACCTCCACGCGATTTTCATTACTGATCATCATATTTTTTAGCCCTGATAAGTCAAAGCCTTTGAGCGACACTTTGTTGACAGCGTACTTGAGCATTTGTTCGGTCACGAAAACATCTTTGACTTTGAGCTTTGAAATGATGTGGAAGAGATTCAATGGGTTTTCGGCGTACCTCACAGGAGAGCTCAAAAAAGTTGTAGTTCCCAAGAATACTCCAATTAATGCCAGTTGCACAAACCCCACGCCACATGAATGACGGACGCAACCAACAACAGACGATTGGCTCGTCAAGTTGTAGGTTTCCTTGAATACTTTGCATATGCCCACGAGGTTTCCATGCGTGAGCGTGGTGCATACACGATAGTGGTCAGAGGTGAAATTGACCCATACTAAAGCGATTGTATCCGGCCCACGAAAGTTGACTGCTCGCTGAAACTTTGCGAGTTTTGCATGAAACGATACCAGTGTTGTTTTTGTAAGTTTTGCGGTATTCTTGATGCGGATCGGAATTGCATTCCGCTGCGTGGCCTTTTTGAAAGCGTCGGCGATGGGCCCGCTTTTCAAAAAGCGCTCAACTTCTTCGTTAGCAAGCACATCACTGACCCCAAAATCGCGGATTATGCCCAAAAATGCGGGGAAATCCTCTCCTATGCGATTCAGATCAAACGGCAAGACCGGGATGGGAATAATCCCGCACAAGAAGCATGCATATAAAGCCACTGCAAACTCTTCCGATAACGAGTACATGAGTATCACATACAGACCAGGTTTTACCAGCGGTTTATCCATGTAATAGCTGCATACAGCGTGCACTCGCAGCTCAAACTTTTTCCACGTTAAAGGTTTGGGGGCTTTGCCGCTGGGCAAGTTGTCGGTTTGGTGAAAGGCAATGCCATCACCATTGCTCGCAACTCTGAACTTCAAGATATCGATCACCAGCTTGAAATCAGAGAGGATAGCACCTGTCTTTTCGTCAATGGTCTGCGTTTTGGCCACAGGCACCGAAATTTGGTCAGGGAAGGGCTGGAGCGAGATGCTGCGAAGACGCGACACGTACGGTGACCATATTCCCCCAATGACGTCCTCGCCATGAGGCACCATACTGATAGAGTTACGCACAAAGAACTTGACAAAGTCTGAGCGTAAGCTGCCCTCCAAAAACCGCTTCTTGCAAAGCATGTTCGCTATTTCGCGGCCACCACTGCGGACGATTTTAGGAAGGGTGTCACAATCAACGACCATTACGCAATATAAGCGGAGACAGTGGCGCTTATAAAGAGTGTCGAAGCAGTTTTGTGCAATCACATTTAGCACCAGTTCGTTCAACGGTATCGCCAGGTATCTAGTGACTGAATCCTCACCTCCATTATGGTTGGCCCCGGACCCCTTTTCGTTGGACACAGTCTCCGTGTTGTCCATCAACGCCTTGCGGATCACTACGGCCTCAACAATCGCGACCGGTAAATATTCGTGGCCGATGAATACATCGAAAATCGTGCAGTCATAAATCTGTCGTACCTCGCTTGCCAAGGTTGCAAGAAGATGCGAGGAGTAGTGGTACCTTGTTCCGTTGCCCACGAGTAATTCGCGGCCAGCCAGGCGGTATATTTTCTGATCGATCCAGCTGACACGCTGACGAATACGATCTTCATACAAGCCAAGGACAAACACTTTTCCGTCAAACGTAAACCCCAAAAGCCCTGTGCGGAGGAATTCGCAGTCAAGGGTACCATTCGCATCGCGACATCGAGCATGGAATATGGCTTTTGACTCATTGCGTAGACCAAAAAATCCGCGAGGTAAGCACGGCAGGCTCGCCCAAATCTCTCCGAGTTCCCCTTTGCATACAAGCACACTCAGCTCGGGGTTCACGACAGCTATAGTAGCGTCGGGAAGCGGGTAACCGAAGGAATCTACCCGTAGCAAAGATTTTGGGACTTCTTCGGCCCAGTTCGAGGAAGTTTCAACGATCTTGAGACAATTTTGTGCTAAGGCTTCTTTATCTACAAGGACCAGCGAGAGTTCCGACATGTCATCCTCGCTAGTTTTGGCGATCCAGTCGCGGAGCGATATGACCATGCCACCATACTCACTCAACGTGAGCATGGGAATGATGGCGGTTTCGGGGTGTGGACATCCAAGAGGTTTTAGATACCGCTGAGTTAACACACTCGTAAACTCCCCATCAACAGTGAGGGTATTTTCTAGAACCCACCGGACCAGTGAAAAGTCAACACGCTGTGTTTTTGAATAGGAGCGAGTAGCATTGGGTGATTGCTGGTAATCGTAAGTGACACGCTTGAGGCCAAGATAGTCAGCTAGTAAGAGCGAGGCTCTGCATCGTGATACAATGTGTGCGTATAGGCCTTGGACTTCCATGACTTTAGGAGGGGCCCATATAAGCATATTACCAGAATATACTGTGAAGAGAATACCAAGAATGAGCCCTATGGAGCAGCGGACGTCTAAGGTAGCCAAGAACACTTTACGTCGGGCAGCAATTGCATCATTTTGATCTCTGACAAGTCCACCATCAGACTCGGGTGAGCTCGAGAGAGTAATATCTAGAGCATGCATTTGATGCAAGATGGTATTGTGATCCATGGATATTCCGCGAAGTTCCCCGAGTGGAGACCTTGAGAACTCAATGTATGCTGTGTGTATCTGATCGTGCATCGAAGTTGATTTTGTATCCCAATAAGAGACTTCAGATTTCTTGGCCTGACCCATGTCATTAGTCTTCCATTTGACAATCTTAGATGGCCATTCAATGCGTTGTGTGACGTTCAATTTCTCGAGCTCTCTTGACACTATATCAGAGTAGAGAACTAGCTTTGAGCCGGTGAGATTTATAATATCAATGACCTCGAAAATTGATATATCTTGGTGAACGGGCACCGCGGGGACTCCAGCGATAAAGCATCCGAAAAGTGCAGCTACAAATTCGCACAAGTCGCCATCTTTGTAAAGGAGAGCTACCGGGTCCTTATTGCTGAGCATGAGTTTGGTCAGAATTTCGTACGCGATCTTAGCTGCCTTCAAAAACAATTTGTCCCATGTAATCGCGCTCGTTTCTTTACCCTTCGCATCCAACGATAGAAACGCAGCCTCAGTTTTTCGTATGACAGCATGCTGTTTGAGCGTTGCTATTAAGTCAGCGGTATTGAGTCGATCCGATGCCGGTTCGCGGGGATAAAGAGGAGGTTCTAGTGAAAGCGTTGCAGACGTATTGTGGTGCTGCTGCTGTTGTTGCTGCTGCTCATGAGCACGAGTCACCAGTCGCATTACTTCTTCTCGACGATTGATGTAGGTCCATTGGTCTATAGTTTCCGCTGCGAAATCAAGTTCCAACTTGTGGAGCAAAATGGCCATATCCGGTGGGATATCCCGCGGCTGGTGAGATGTTCCCGATGCTACGCGAGAATGGGAGTTATCCCCAGCCAGAGCTATACCAGAAGATGAGATCATCGTGCAAAGGAGTCACGTTTTCGTCTCAAGTCAGGATTCAGACGATAGAACTAGTTGTCTGCTCGTGTTCCGCGGTCGCTAATATCAAGACAGTGGGATCCCCCACGCATTCCGCCCTCGGCGCTACCAGTTGAATAATTCGTATACCATGCAGGTAGCGATGGTACCTCATCGGCAGATCTTAGTGCCGCTTACTGATTTGAGCCCAGTTCAATGCTACGTCCGTCTTCGCAAGGGTGTATGCCTGCAATTCTACGGTTCCAATGTACTCGCAATATTTTTGTCGTTGCTCTGCGGGAGAAATTATCTCACAGGAAACGTGTTTCCACAAAACTACTCAAAAGCGCGCTGAAAGACTCACTGGTAAAACCCAACAATGAGTCTCATACTGATCGTGTTCTACGTATGGACTCGGAGCGATTGCGGGCTAAGCAAGCCGAGTTGCGAAATCTCAAATTGCAGAGTTTGAAGGATTTAAATTCATCAGTGGCTGGTATGATCAGAGCGAAAGATATTTACGATGACGGGACACATCTTGTGCAAGAAAGATCAGATCCATCCTCAGACACCGACACAGATCTTCTGCACTTTTCGGATAGCGATAAGTCTGTAAATCGCGAACCTGTGAAAATAGCGCCTTATGGTCTCGCCACCCCGATCTTCAATATACCTCAATCCATCACTGACAAATTAGGCTTGGCCCTTCGATATCTCGTTTCTGAGAAAGCACAAAACTGGCCGCTCGTCTGCCACCAGCTCCAGCTCGCCGGCGGGCTTGCTGGAGTTCTGCCTGGCGATCTCAAGCAATTCATACAGGCCATACCTCCGCAACATTTGAGGCAGATCGTCCCAACTCTTGAGAAAATGATACATGATGCCGGTCATGAGAAGACAAACAAAATCGATACATACTTTATGCGTGCGCTCGTATCATCGAGCTCACTAAGCGATCCAGAGATCAAGCTCCTAGAGCGCTATTGTGAACAGCTCAAGCAGCGAGCGAAATCTGGGGTGCTTTCGCGGGAGATTCTCGAACTCATGATTCAAGCCTACGGCAAAAATAATAACATGGAGGCGGTGAACCGGACCGTCGACACGATGAAATGTCTTGGTCTTCAGCCGTCGCCCTCAGTGTTTTCGAACATCCTCACAACTTGCGTCTATAGATCCCGCAACCACAAACAGGCTGTTCAGGTGTTTGACACCATGAAGTTTCTCTCACAAAAAACGGGCCCTGATTCTCGAGCGTATCAGGATATTATTGTCTCTTATGTGAACGCTGGCGACATTGAGCGCGCGCTAGACTTGTACACCGAAATGGTGACAGATAGGGTTCCATTGAACCAGGCTATTTTGGTAGCACTTGCCCGCGGTTGCACCATGCGTCCAAATTATATGTTCAAAGCATGGGATTTCATGTTTCAAATCTATAGCATGGGGTGGAAGCCGACGTTAGAATCCTACGAATACATGCTATATCTCCTGTCGAAGGACGGCGACATCGCTATGAGCCGTGCTCTCTATCTCCGACTTGTCAAATCAAACACAAGTAGCAGGCGAGCATTCGCATTTCTCTTGATGGCCTATTCAAAGTGTGAGATTATGCCCGGAATGGAACCAGCACTCATCGAAGCGCATTCTAGAGGTCGTATTTTCAGGAATAATCTTATTGCCGACGCTGACTTTGAAAATGGGGGACTGATACCGGTGCCTTTCCTTCCCCTTACTCATCTAGTAAGCAAAAAACAAGTGCTTGCTGAGCTGAGCGCTCTTTGGGCGCATACTTTAGAACACCATAAGGAGTTTATCACGGTTGAAACCACCACCACATACTTGAATATTGCAGCCCAGAACGGGAATTTGGCCGACTTTATTGATCGATTCAACCTCCACACATACTTGGATGCTGAAGGGTTACTGAAAACTCGCCTGATGATCGTTGAATCTGAAGATCTGCATGAGTCAAGTCCTGCCCAAGCTCAATATGATGATAAAACCATTACGAAGTCACCTGCCCTCAATCAAGATTCTCACGCGTCCCGTCTCAAAACTCCCCGAGTCTCGCTCACTTATGTCGTGGCACTCAAAGCCGCATCCAATTTCAAAAATTACAAGTTCGCACAAAATATATGGGCAGAGCGTGGGCAGTACCGCAAGACTACTGCTTTCCACACATTGAGCATTCAGGAGAAGGATAAACTTGATTTCCAATTCGCTGCCGCCATGATCGCGTGTTTGACGAAAATGAATTTGCTCGAGGATGCCCTCGCCATCCTTATAAGTACGGAATATCAATTCAAATGGACATGGGCGGAATTATCATCCTTGAACCGTGCTGCTGATGAAATTGGTAGTACTCATATCTGCAAGTGCGTGTCGGCCATTGCGAAACGTGCTCAATTGAACTTCGAGGGTAAAATCAGGAAGAAGGACTTCAAACGATACGTGATGCAAAGAGGTTTTTGATGCGGTATAGAGGAGCTTCTCGGAGGCAAGTCCCTTTTGGACACTGTATATATGCCCAGTTCCTGGCTGGCGGTCCAGATCTATTGCTCAATAATTAAATATCTCCATAAACGTTTACACGATTCTTTACAAGTAGCGGAGAAGGCCTATTTACAAGTAACAATGCCAATCATGCGTGGTTTGAGGATCATTCTATCAATCTTCAAGCCCTTCAATGCAAGTCCGATTGCTTGGTCCTGCTTGACTTCATGCAAGACTTCCCGTTCATCTCGAGTGATCAAGTCTTTGTTGGCGTTAATCACAGCCCGCATCTTGCCATCCACAAAAACATTGAATTTCTCGAAGGGGCTGACCAAGACCGCGACTTTGGGGAACCGTTCGTGGAAAATAGAGCGCGGCAGTTGTCTGCGAGCAAGTCTGAGGCGCTCCCAAGCCTCCTCTGCCGTACATGGGGCAACAGGGGCCATTGCGATAAGTAGCTTTTTGTATGAATCCATAACGACAATGCGAGAGACATTCCCTGCTTTTATAGCCGCAGAAATGGCATTTGTCATTTTCATCAAGTCGGAGATGACAGTGTTGAACGAAAAGTCCTCCTCCAATGCCTTTTGAATATGATTCAACAACCGAGCCACCTCATTATATAACCCAGCATCAGCTAGGGTGAATTTTGCAACACCAAAGTGGGTGCCGTTCAACATGATGTTTTTTGCGGCAATCGGTCTCGGATCCTTGACTTTCCGGCGCTTTTGCAACACAGTTTCTTGCAAATCCAAAACTCTTTGCAACCATCGCGAGCTGCCAGCGATCTGTTCCTCGTTCCAATTCAAAACGTCCGATATGGGGGCTTGGAAAAGCATGTGGGCTCTAGTGGCATCGGCGCCGTATTTTTTGATACACAAAGTAGGATCAGCGCCATTGTATTTTGACTTTGACATTTTCTCAAACGAGACTTTTGGCGTGAGGCCTGTGGCTTTTATTTTCGGGCCATCGGGACCGTGACTGAGTTCTTCCGGCTTGAGAAACCGACCGTTTTCCGGGTTGATAAAAGTCTCACCATGAACCATCCCCTGGGTAATCAACGTGTCGATGGGCTCACCATGGAAAAGCTTGCCATACCAGAGACCAGCATCGCTAAGAAATTTGGATATGAATCGAGAGTACAAGAGGTGCAAGATCGCATGTTCCACCCCACCAATATAAGTATCGACTGGAAATCGCTCTAATGCTTTCTGCTTTGAAAAAGGGAGCTCGCGGTTTTGAGAATCCAAGTAGCGGAAAAAGTACCACGACGAGTCCATGAAGGTGTCCATTGTGTCGGTATCACGCTTCGCATCACCGCCGCACGAAGGGCACTTTGTATTGACGAACAGCGCAACGTTCTCAAGAGGATTTCCCTTCTCGAAGTTGGCGTCTTCAACCGGAGGTAAAACGACAGGAAGATCTTTTTCGGGTACAGGGACGACTCCACACGCTTCACAATGAATCATAGGGATGGGGGTTCCCCAGTAACGTTGTCGACTAACAAGCCAATCTCTAATTCGGTATTGCACCCGGCGAGCTCCTAACTTGAGTTTCTCGAGCGTATTGATGATGCTTGTGGCGGCTTCCGTGGCCAGCATTCCATTATATATGCTACTGGAATCACCACTGGGTACTGACATTTTGCCCTGCTTCCCTGTGTATGGAAGTTCCACTGGCGTTTTGGTGATTATAGTGGCTATTGTTGCAGATCCGGGCTTGTTGGTCTGCCAGAATTGGAAGTCTCGCTCATCGTGCGCGGGGCATCCCATGACGGCACCATGGCCGTATGTGCCCAATACATATGGTGCGACGAAAACGGGAGTCTGGAAATTATGATTGATCTTATTAGACGCATCGATGGGGATGGACGCCTTAATTTTCAACTCGAACCCCTCTTTGGAGTCCTGATCCAAAGATTTCGCTTTTTCAAGAAATCTGCGCAACTTGGGATCAGACTTGGATGCACGTACCACGATAGGATGGTTCAGAGCCAAAGCCAAAAATTGCACACTGAACAAAGTCTCTGGCCTAGACGTGAAAACAGTAATGATTGATGAATTTTGAGTGGGGAAGCTGATATCCACGCCGTGAGATTCGCCGATCCAGTTTTTTTGCATTGCCTTGACTTTATCGGGCCAGTTCAGTAATGTGTTCAAGTCCTTATTGAGATCTTTAGCATACTTTGTGATTCCAATGAACCATTGCTCAAGGTTGCGTTTCTCTACAATGGCTCCGCTTCTCCAGGAGCGGCCAGCAGAGTCAACTTGTTCATTGGCCAAAACTGTTTTATCGACAGGATCCCAGTTGATCTCCGCGTCCTTACGATATACCAATCCGTGTTGATGCAAAAGCAAGAATATTTTCTGGGTCCATTTGTAGTAATCGGGAGAGCTGGTATTGACCTCACGATCCCAATCGAAATCCGCCAACATTAAATCCATCAGTTGTTTCATCTTTTGTATGTTGTGATTCGTCCAGTCTACTGGACTGATTTTGCGCTCTATAGCGGCGTTTTCTGCAGGTAGTCCAAAGGCGTCCCAGCCCATAGGATGGATGACATCGAAGCCTCTCATTCGTTTGAAGCGAGCGAGCACGTCGCTGATGGTATAGACTCTCAAGTGACCCATGTGAAGGGAGCCCAGTGGATATGGAAACATCGAGAGACAATAAAATGATTCTGCAGAGGAACTAACTATGTGCTTGGTGGGGTGAATTGAATTTGAGGGAGACTCTTGTCTCCAGCGAGCGACCCACTTTGCGTCCAAATCACGGGCTAGCAAAGGCCGTTCACCATTAGATGATGAGTGATCTTGTTGACTTTTGGTAGAGTTGAGCCTCAGCTGACATAGGTTCAAGGTGAACCGTCGAGCGCCAGCAGTTGACGTTTTCAAGGACATGCTCAATCAACGCTCACGTAAATGCAGAGAGATCTGTGTGCGAGAATTTTTATTTTTCGCGCGAGATCGACGGATCATGGAAGCATCGTAGTAGGGCAATCGAGCTCAGGATAGTCTCGTGGATCCAGGCGTGTTGTTTAAAGTACTCGATGACGCAAGGTGTGATCCAATGCAAAGGTTCTCTCTTTGGTCCTGTAAACCTCTGACTGATGTAAAGATTAAATCTGCGAGGCCCGTGAATCCCAAGCGATCGAGACTTTTCATCACTTCTCGCTTGACCGTTTCGAATGACATATCTAGCCACGGGTTATAGAGGTCATCAGAGATACGAAGAACACTTTCTCTGGTAACGGTCCCGTAATGGCGCACGGCGATCCCATTACTCTGATCTTCCAATTCCATGATAAGCTGGGCCAGAATCGCAGACCATGCCAGGTTCATAAAGACGCCACCAATGGTGTTCAAAGTCTCAGATCCGGAGTTGAAAGTGGGTAAAGCAGTGAGCAGGCTTATAAGTTCTCGGTGAAGAAGAAAAGCCTGATGCGGAGACTCGGGTTCAAGAGAATATTGTAGTCCTCGATCGCCCCAGTATAGATTGACCAAGTCCGCTACGTACGTATTGTGTATAGCTTTCAGCGCAGCGCTCTTGAAGTGATGTTTTTTGCCGAATGCGATATGTCCACAGATGTACGACTGGACGATGGGGTCGCCTGTGAACGCTAATCTTGTGACAAGTAGCAGAGGCATGAGAATGGCCGGATCGCTTAAATAGCGATGAGTGTCGCTTGTTGGTAGAGATTTCAAGAATCGTAGGAGCAATATACATGTTAGGGGGACATTTTTGTGACCGCAGTGAGCGAGGAATTCCCACCAACTGGCAAGTGCATCACTGCATATCTTGTGAAATAAAAGGGTATCGATTTCAGTCGACAATTTCCATTTCGCGAGTAGTTTGATGACCGATAATGCCAAGTTAGGTATCATGAGGTCAGTTGTGTTGTCTAGCATAGGCTCTAACGAGATTATATCGAAAGAGGGCCTCAAAAATTGTTCACAAAAAACCGAAGCGCGTTCAACTGGGAAAAGAGGCAATAGTTTGGATCTTTGCATGAGGTTGCAAGAAGCCGTTGAGTCTTGTCCATCCAGCAACTCATTTGATGGGTCCAGTTCCAGCTCATAGAGAAGATAATCATGAATCATTTGTAGTCGAGTTTTTTTGTGGTTCACCATGCAATCTTGTGGTATTAAATTATGGTTAGCGGTCGCTTGGACTCGTGTGGGGTATTCTTCCTTTGAATTTGGCCAAGCGTAGCCACCCAAACTGATGGAATCCACTACGTGACGATTATTTTGGATAGATGGTATCAGTCTTTCCAAGATCGTTATCCCCTCAAGATCAGAACCTACAGGCTCGGGAGGTTGAGGAGAGAACGTGTCATTAATTCCGGGCTTGCTAACGGTGGCTTGTTTCGTGGACCCCGCATCGTCAACGCTCCAAGAGTCCGCTTCATTTGTCAGGGGACCATTTTTAGTTTGAGGGAGGCACAAGCCATTTTTATGCATCAAAGCTTCGACATTCGCCTTTGGGCAATATCGATTGATGAAGAGCAAAAGTTGAAGTAAAGACTTGTCGCGTGGAAACTTTGCATACAAATCGATGGTGAGGCGAACATACCATCCTTTGAAGGATTTAGGGGTACCGGCAGCCTCATTTCCAGCGTTCCTCAGACTTGAATCAGCTTTCATAGAAAAGGTGACGCGAATGAGCTTCGCGATGTATGGCCGAGCGTACTCGACTGTCATGCATCTGAATAGGATGGGGAGAGACCGCAGAAGGCGCGTGTGGCCAGGCTTTCCAAAATAATTGAGAGACTGTACCAAGAACTTCAAGAGAGCAATGAGTACCGTAGGCTCCGTCATGCGTATTTTACGCTTGATGTGGCTGATGCATGGCACACTGATCTGGCTTATGATCCGGAGGATGAGAGAATCTGGAAGAAGAAACCCACGAGGAATTAGTGCATTCTCGATGACTAGGAGTTTCTCGTCGTGCGTTAGACTCGAAATCTTTGGAGGGGAGAGCACGAGGTCGAACAATCGGGCGAGATCATCTTTTGAAAGGCCATGTTGCGAGGCAAGGTTGCAAACGCGATGCAAACATTCAGATTTGTCCTTGGTCTCTTTCAGGATGCCTGAAAGTCTTTCGATGTCCAAGGTTAAGCAGTCATGGGGCATCGTCTATCGAGCTGAACTCGGTCGTGACGTAACGCTATGCCGTCAAAAATGGCATTATTTAATGTTACTAGTTGATTTTTCTGTAGCCTCTTTTTGATATTGGACAGCCCGAGTAGGGCTTTCCCTATGTACTGGGTCCTCCTGCAACACAGAATTCGATCGGATCAGACCATGCATACGTCAACTACGTGTCCATAGAAATTCCACAAAGTATACATATCTTCAAGTATTTCAGTAGCAGTCAATGGAGCTGACACATTGCACCTTCTGGTAGACTTTTGCGCTCTTGAAGGTAAATAATTGCTTCCGCGATCAGCTTATACGCGTCATCGAACTCAACAACAGTATGTTTTCGTGCGGTGTGATTTCTAAGTGGTCAAGAAGCAAGCAGTCCTCTTAGCAAGCCCCAAGAGTGCATCCGCGTCCCACGCGGTGGTAACCTTTGAACCTATTCGTCAATATCCGATTAGATACCGCCAGCTTCCCTGAACCAACGCACACCCCTGTCGAAACTGATAACACACAAGCCATCATTGGTATCGGCACCATACCCTGATCGGATTCCCTGCTTGATGAATGAAACCCCACTCGCGATGCTTTTGTCGCTATCCTGGACCTCAGAAGCTGTTTCGAAGTCGGTGATCGACAAATTGAGAGTGGCCTCACGCTGTCTGGTGTCGATATCCCATACTCGGACGCACATGTCGAAGCCGCAACTGGCCAAGAATTTTCCTGTCTCGTTGAAGCTCAAGCCCATAATGAAACCATCATGTGCGAACCCGCCTAC
This sequence comes from [Candida] argentea, assembly GCA_030581555.1. Lineage (NCBI taxonomy): Eukaryota > Fungi > Ascomycota > Pichiomycetes > Serinales > Debaryomycetaceae > [Candida] argentea. The sequence continues at coordinate 27,580 of JAKTTQ010000010.1, forward strand.
CATTGTTTTCGTCGAATGGCTCGGGCACGTCAAAACTCCTACATTCTCGCCGTATGTGACATCATATAGGGAGATCGATCCAGACGATTGGTTGTCGCGTGCCACCGCCAATATTTCTCCCGAGGGCGAGAACGCAAGCGCGCGCGGCGTAGAGTTCGAACCGGTTCTTGCGAATTCCAAATCTGTTGAATCAAAAGTGTACACGGGCTTGAGGGTAGAAAGGTTGTACAACGACACATCACCATTGCTATATCCAATAGCGGCCATTTCATTCTCCGAAGTGCTAGCTGCAACCGAGTAAGGAAAATCCGCAGTATTATTCAATTCTAGCTCACCATACTTTTCGAGTGCAACCATCAAGTCACTCTCAGACTTGCCTTGAGTGAATCGCAACTCGAATACGTCCGTTGAACCCTTCGTCTTCGTACATATGAAATAATTGTTCTTTGAGAGAGGGTGTTTGTAGAAAGCGGGAGCCCAGTATCTCTCTTTGGACAAGCCATCAACGTGGACATCTTTTAAGGTGGTGATATCATCGTTGACGAAATACTTCACAATCAAAGACCCATCGAAGCAGGTGAACGCCATCAAGACAACTTTGATACGAGGCTCTGTGAGCATATTCTCGTAGACAGCAATGCTGTGCACCCCAGAATTACTGATAAAGTACTTTACAACGGAGGTGTTCGGGTCGGTAGCCTCGCTGAGTCTATTATCCCAAAAGCAGGCGTTTCCATCGCTCGAGACAGTGATCGTATATTTCGCAACGATGGCTAGTCCGACTATGTCCAGCTCATGTGCATCCAGGGCAGTGGCGGTGGAGATGTACTGTTTGCCCATTGCCGTTAGACGTTAGGAGGGTGGCACAACGGTGCTGAAGACGTATCGATATTTTTTTCGCTTGCGGTACGGATGCTCGACTTGATTTGGTGGCCACAAATCACAAGTCGCCATGGGAGGAGAGATGTTGGAGCCGATAGGACGGACATAGCCCTGGAGAATGAGGATGGACTTTACGGTCGATTGTGGAGACCAAATGTGAGTGTGTTTTTTTGTTTTTTGAACTTGAAACTCGGATTCGTGACTTATCTAGCCATGTACTATCTAAATGTGCCACCAACGCAAGTCCGGGAGAGTAGGACGGGAACTACTGTTACGCATGAGGACGAGAACTTTCTGGTGTTTAGGCACCTTCCATAAGTGTGGCATAATTGTACTCTTACAAATAGAAACCGGGCGAGGTATCAGTGAAGCGTTTCATTTTTTTTTTTCGAGGACCAACCATGTGAATACTCTCTGTATCGTTTAATTTGAAAAATATGCCCTCGAGACAGGTAATATTCTAAGTAAATGATATATTCGCAGTTTTTTGAACTATGCCCTTTTAACATGTTACTGCGTTAGTCTAGTATGAATCTCACATAGGTAATCAGAATACAAGCTACATGTCTAAAAAAAAACTTTCTTTTTGAACTTATTGCCGAATATACCGCAACCTGGACCCTTTGCCGTTGATAGATGGAATCCGTGTGCCGAACGCGGCCACCGTTAGCAGACCGCAATGGTCTTGTCGATAGTGGCTGTTTTGCTCTCATAGTACCCCGTTCATCACGACCATTTACGCCACATTGCCCCAACAGCGAATAGTCAGGGAATTATAATCCCGACCTCAATTTCGTAACCCTTCCGACTCAACGCTGTCTTCAACATCGATTTAAAATGGGCGAGTTTGTAGCACATGAGGAAGGAGGCATCGCCTCTAAGATTTCCGCTCTACGTGCTTTACCGTGGCTCCCATCCTCGCCTTTGAGCTTGTCTTGGTCTATAGTCTCACGTATATTGCATAATACAAGTTACACGTTAAAGAACAGAAAATAGTGATCTTGAAGAAGGGAGGGAGAGAAGCGATAAAAGCAACCAAAGAGCTCCAAGCCCCGCTTGATCCATTCCTCGATATGCACACCAGATATCAAGTAATTGTGGTTGAGCATGTCCTCTCTGGTCCCAACGCCTTCAACATAATGGCTGCGAAAAAAACAACTGAATTTCGAATTTTGTGCGGCGGCTGCAACATACCATTGATACTTCTTATGCAAAAACCTCGCAGACACCGCCACGCACCAATACAGGAGCCAGATCTATCTGGAAATGCCGACGGAATCCGCAAACGGAGAATCTTCATATCTTGGTTAAAGCTACGCGCTCATCAACATCATTTGAAGTACCGTGAATATCTATCCGAGAAGGGATCTCATTCCCCAGAACAAAGAGATGTCGTCGTGAGTCGCAGTTCCAGCTATGGATCCCGTGAAACCCCATACGAGTATGAGAACAGTCCTTTCGAATGCACTGTCGGAAACCTACCACTTCAATGTATGACGGATCTTGGATGGGAAAGTATGCAAAGCCGCAATGAGTGGGGAGATAGCGAACACGGATTTTTGGATAATAGCAAGGTCGAAACGGTAGCCCCCATCGCCGCATGGGAGGCAACCATTGGATACGATCAAGAAGAATGGATTCCTCGGGTTTCCAGTCAAAAGGACGACGAAAGTTGGAATCCCACAGCGCAATGCCACAGCGCCGGATTGGGAGTGGGGCCTGCGACACCCGAGTTTCTCAAGACCCCAGTGCCCTCTCGTCAAGCATTTGGGCGTTTGAAAAAAATAAGCAGACCTAAGACAGGGATGTCACGATTATTCAAGCACTACGGATATGGAGCCCATCTGAGAAGACATCCCTTTAGCGGAAGTTCAGTGGACCTGGACATGCAAGGTCCGGAAGAACAAACGCAGAATGTGACTTGGCACGTTCTCCCAGGCAGCGGTGATGAGATCGAGGATAGCGGGGATGGCGGAACCGTGCGAACACGTTTTGTTCCGAGAATTAATTACCTGAATACCACCTGATAGAATGCACCCCTAGGAAATTGGATCGTATAAGGCTTAAATGTGTATACCTTGACCTTGGCCAACGATGTTGATACCTTCAAAGGCCTGGGGTAGTATTTGTATTATCTGCAGTACGTTGTAATACGATGTCAGAAAGCGCGAATTTGGCCAGTTTATTATTTCTGCGTTGACGACCTCACTATGCCAATGAGGGAGACACATGTCAACAATGCCGTAGAGAGGTTTGTCACTCTGGTCAAACGACAGACAATTCTATCGCGAGCGCCTGTCTTAGATGAATCGAAACCACCTATAGAGCGTGCCTTTGAGACTGTCACTTGTCACAACAACACTGACTTGTTCGTTGCCTCCATGAACTGCGTGCGTCACGCTCGTATCAATGATCTCTCCACCAATTATACACTCTTGAACCTTGAGAATGATTTCATGGTTAAATCTCTTGTCTTGAACACTCTGGGCTCTCTTCTCGCCGTGGTTGGCGAAACCAAAGTAGTCATTGTTGCCTTACCCCCATTTTACGGCCGTCGTTTCGATGCCAACTTCACGTCCTGTTCGAAATCTTTTTCACTGGGCGTTAAGAAAGTTCTTTGGCATCCCGCCTCCTACCTCAACCGTACTCTCGTTGTGTTGACAAATGATTCTCGTCTTTATTTCGTGGAAGCTACATCAAATTGGTCTTCGGAAGCGCAAGTCAATCTCTCAGGAAGAGGCATTGTGGCAGAGTCTATCTCGTTTGGTAATCCCAACACATTGACAGGCTCACTCACATTATACATTGCGGATAAATCATCCAGTATATATGCCATATTCCCCTTTGCGAAGAACAATTCTCGAATCCTGGCCACCGAGAGCCAGGTTGATAACGCCATTCAAGAAGCAAGGGAGATCATGGAATGGAACGAATCCCACTTTCTGTATTCTGGCATTGTTGACTCGTTCAATAGCTCATTGCAGCGCAGACTGATTCTACACTACAACTACCTCGAGCATTTGAAGTCTCAATTCAAGAGTAGCAAAACACTACCTGCCGACGTACGAGTTGATTACAATGGCACTGCTCTCGAATACCTAAGTGTGGAACTCTCTCGGAGTTCTGATCCCGTTGCTGTGCAGGGCCCTATATTCAGGCCACTCGAACAAATGTCTTTGATCGATATCGCCTCATTTTATCCCAATGGAACCGCAACATTCTTAGCTATGTGTGTTGAGGCGCCTGGTGGGACCGTGCACATGCAATACTTTGTGCAGGCCAGTCCACTTTTGATGCTGTGGCACGCCTATGCCGAGCCCAAGATGACCGAGCAACCCCTCTTGTCTCCCATAGTGCCGGATAATGAATCTCGTAAGGCATACAAGTTGCCACGACACGGGTTTGGTTTCGTAGATATTGATTCCGGCCCACAAAGCTGCGTCGTTCGCAAGCAACAAACGGAGAAACAAAGAAATCGTAATTCGGCCATACGGGAACGGAAATTCGCCGAGACGAATTACGAGACTTTGTCGATCATAATGAATGAAGAGATTCGCCCTAAGCATGGCAATGCCAAGTCCTCGCGCATCAATGTTTCCGGTCGGAGTTTAGATAAGATCTCAATTCTTTTCAACGACACAGTTTATTTGTTTGATGCGTCGAGGATGGCTGATTGGTGTCTCAAATCAATGAACAGCGGCTTGGATATGGGCGGAATGCCGAGCCCTGATGTGATGATGCCGCTAGTTTCCGATGATATCGCCTCATTGTTCTACCTCAATGACGCCGTCGGTGACACTGGTGATTATCTCGTATACACAAAAGCTTCTGGATCAAGTTATGCAGAGGTTGTCCACATTTCTGCGCAAGAAACCGTTATCTCGCCGGAGACTGAACCTGTGGAAAGCCCCGCTGCGGAGTCCGAAGACACGGATCAAGATGAATTGGCGCGCAAATCGGGGGAGCTAGTGAAGGCTATTAACTTGAATTTTGGCAATCAGGGTGCAGAATTGCTGCAGCATCTTAAATACTTCAGCTTGAGGAACGTCACGGCTGGTGAACATGGAACTGTTCAAGGAAAGCTTTTGGACGATCCGGTCAAGTCTTTATGTGCAGTTGAAGACTTGTCCTCCTCAACAGTCAAGCATATTCTGGACTTTACAGGCTTTGCCATGAGTCTTCAATCCAAGTTGAAATCCCAAGTGGTGGTGTTCAAATCGGAGCTAGATATTTTGTTCACGCTAGTTGACTCTCAAGTGGATCCGCAAAAAATCGAGGAATATCAAGATCGCATAAAGTCCTTGTCGAAACGACTGGAATCTATCAAGGCGAAGATCTCAAAACTTGAGACCAAGCTTCGACATAACCTACAAAAGATTAATACCGAGAAGCCTCTTCCGCTATCAACCGCCGAAAAGTCATGGTTCAAAGAACTCAATGTTATTAGCGACCATTTGAAGAACGATTCCGAGAAGAGACCCTCTCTCGACAGAACAGTTCAATCATTACACGGACAAGCAAAGATGATTATCGAAGAACTCTCATCAGCTGTGAAAGAGCCCAAACCCAAGTCAGCCTCGGAGACCTTGAAGGACATGGAGTTGCGAGATCATTTGATGCGTTTCGCCGGAAAATTGCACGAAGAAGAGAGATTGATAGGTTTGGTCAAAAATAGGCTTGAGGAATGCTTCAAGTGCCTCGATCTCCGCGGTTGAATACATATATATATAACTTCCCATAAAATCAAATGTTGAGTAATATAGGAAAGACTTCCTCTTTTTTCACTAAGTATTGAAAGGAGTCGTGAGTTTCCCAGCTCATCTTCTTTTCTGATAACTCATCTACTTCATGACAATTCCAGAGATCAAGCTTTTTTTGAGCTGGTCTAACTTATTCAAATTTTACAAATTCCTCCTCAATGGGCATCAGGACTTCGGTGTCTTGAGTGCATTTGAAGTTACTGACGAATGATCTAGATATCAGTCATATTGAGGTGATGTTGATGGAAAAAAATGAGTGGTACGGGAATCGAACCCATGTCGTCAGCTTGGAAGGCTAACATGCTAGCCACTACACCAACCACCCAGTTTTTTTTGTCTTAAAACAGAGTCAGCTTTACCTCGTAACGATCAGGAGAGTTAAACATCCTTGATATATTGTATTTTAGATAAGACTAAAAGACCGCTAACCTTTCAGATAACTCGGAGAAGGTGGATCCATTATGCACTACGGGTCGATATCACGTGGTTTGCTCGTCAGGGTGGGAGCCGGTGAGACCAGCGTCACATCTATAACACTTTGAAGCTCGACCTTTACCCAGCAGTATCCGAGCTAGCAATATCTTTGAAATGTGCATCATTCGAGCTTGAAAAAGACCTTCCCTTAACCGGCTCGAAAAGATGTAGCGCCCCTGAAATTTTTGTTCATCTCCTCGCAACTTTTGATTATAAGGCGGCCTTCCTTGAACGATCAATATCAGTGGTCGAATCAGTTGAAGGCACCAGACCTTGCAAAACGAAGTGAATAGAAAGAAGAGTCTCATGCGGTCATTCACAGCCAGGATACTATTCATCATGTGTCTTGAAATCGTGACCATAATTGTACTTGACAGCCCCCACTAGACTATATCTTGAAACTATGAAAGTGATTCTGAATGTTGAGAACCAGCACATGCCCCTTACTCGCTAGGTGCAACACGCATGAACCACCGACCATCAGGGCACGCGAATAAGAACGAGATGGTTTCAAGAGAGTACGAATACAACACGGTCCGCGCAGCAACCGCGACTTCTTCAAGTTCCAACTTCAATAATCACCTTGAACGGGTTACCAATGATGAAATGGAGTTTCTGAATGTGAGCTCGGCTTATTGAAGTCAGTAGCTCTTTTACTGGACCTGCCTCTGATTTTAGCCGTGTGGACGATACGACCCATGTTGTTATTAAACTTGAACTTTTTGATACTGCTGAGAGATACTGCTGATAATTGTTTCCTTAATACTATTTCTGCCTCTGGTGAATATCCCGCATTTGACCTGATTTGCACTCGCGAGCGGATAAAACTGATATTGATGCCTTGGATTGTATCCTTGACAATATATCTGCCCCTGATTGTAGCCCCGTATTTGACACAAGCATTCGATGGAGATCGACTCCGCGAGCATTGCTGTCGAGGGGTCCTACGGACTCATCTTGGATCTTGAATCTTGTATGATGCCTGATATAGTCCATAACACGATTGATTTTGCTGTAGCTTTTATAGAGAGCCTCTTTGATATTGCGGCTAACCTGTGCGGTGAGCTTTCCAATTACCGATGCTTGGGATGTGAGTCCTGTACTCGAACCACTGGCTGCCTCTTCGCGAGCTTATCAGGGTCGAAATTGCTCTCTCGTGTTTGAAGGGTTCATGCGACCCTGAATTGCCTTTCTCTCTGAGGCTTTGAGAACTGGTGTGGCCATGTGAAACTGAATTACGCCAGTTTCGTGTGCCTGGTGATTTGGGGGGAACATTGTCCGCCAGAATCCCACTGCTTTCGCGTGCTGCCTTCCCATCTCAAGTTTTCGGCGCAAAAAATTATTTATTGGATGTTGTGTTTTCGGAGCCTCTCTTCGAGTCATTTTTGAAGATCAATGTTGGCGGGCGTCGACTCGATTGATACTCAGCGTGTCCACGGATATATAGAGGACAAGACGAATGATTCACTTCAATGAGAACTTGGCTACTTCGCCACGAGAATGTAGACTTCGCAATAATGATTTCCGAGGCAGCTTTTGAATCACAATTGACGTCCATCAAACACGTATGCATGCAACTTCAATCCGTCGTAGAATCTGTCGTTGATCACTTTGACGCATTCGAGACTCAGCTCTGGACGATTGAACTTGATCGTTACTTTTCCAGCATTGTTGTAAAATGTGATTTTCGTGATGTCTGACCCCAAATTATGCTTATCGCATTCCTCGCGAATATCTTCTCTGATATCTTGCTCTAGCAAGGGATCTGCTCCGATATCCAGAACACGGAACATATTCTCGACCACGGCGATTTTTTGAAAAATGCGCTGGCGAATCTCATTATACTTTTGCTTTATAACAGGCTTGGAATGGGAGCTTGGATCCCACGAATTCAAGTCTGCCTGCATTTTCTCCATTTTCTGTTTCATTACGATTTTCTGCTCCGCGGTGAGCAGGCGTTGTGAGACTTGACGAGACTCCTCCGCAGTGGCTGACCTAACACTGATAAGCTTTGTTGAGCCTGCTCCAAACGCGCTCTGATCAAGCATCTGTATGGCAAGAGAGACGCTATCATTGTTATGATATACCAAGAGAGCCTCGCCATTGCCTAGTATTTTCAAACGGTCCTCTTCATTATGATCCTGAGCAACTAGGCCGTATTTACTGAAAGTCTGCTTCAAATCAGCAGGCAGAACGTCATCAGGTAAGTTGGAGATGTGAACACAATTCAGCTTCGAATCTGCTTCAACGTCTGATGATTGAATCCTTTTCGCCTGCAGTTTCAATTCAGACACCTCCGTTCGAAGTTCCATAAGACGCTGCTTTTTCAATCTCCTGATTTCATCTCTATTGTCAGCCTCTTCGTCCCGCACAGTATCTTCGATAGCATCATCAACCGACCTGTCCTGAAGGCTTCTCTTCCCGTCCATGCTTCTAACAAGCCTCAGCAATGACCGTTAAAAGTCATCCGATGCCGCTCGTACGAAGCCAGCGACATGTCACGTGTTTGCGGGGTGTCGACGGAGGACCGCCGCACCCAGGTTTTGGCTGGAGATCACAGGGTGAAATCACATCCGCATATCACATCAGACCGTTATGGCCGACGTTGCACAGTCAGGGTCTTCTGCTACTCCGCATGACTACATCATGAGCTTGTCGCCGCTGCAAATCGAGCATGATCAAAGGATCGGATTGAAGGCGATCCGGCTATTCCTCCAATCCAAAGCGTCCTACGATGTCCTTCCCGTCAGTTATCGCTTGGTGGTCTTGGATACGTCATTACTCGTTAAAAAGTCACTTAACATATTGTTGCAGAATAATGTCGTCAGCGCCCCTTTATGGAATTCTCGTACGTCCCGCTTCGCGGGGCTTCTAACCTCATCGGACTTCATCAACGTTATACAGTACTACTTTCAAAATCCAGACAAGTTCGAGTTGGTCGATGCACTCACGTTAGATGGTCTTCGTGATATAGAGAAAGCTCTTGGCGCTGATCCCATCGAAACGGCATCCATTCATCCTTTCAAGTCGCTCTACGAAGCGTGTGTTATGATGCTCGAATCGACCGCGCGTAGAATCCCGCTCATCGACGTTGATGAGAAGACGCACCGTGAAATTGTGGTTTCGGTTCTTACTCAGTATCGTATACTCAAGTTTGTTGCATTGAACTGCAAAGAGACCAAGATGTTGCTCAAACCCATTCGTGACCTCGCAGGGCTTGGTCAACTGAAGGCGGTGTCCACGTGTACGATAGCGAGCCCGGTGATTGAGGTCATTGACATGTTGACAAATAAGTCGGTACTGTCGGTGCCAATCGTGGATGACCTGGGTAAGCTTATCAACGTCTATGAGGCTGTCGATGTTTTGGCATTGGTAAAGGGCGGAATGTATACTGACTTGGATTTGAGTGTGGGCGAAGCCCTTTTGCGCCGGCAAGAAGACTTTGAGGGGGTACACACTTGTACATTGAACGACCGCTTGAGCACAATCATGGACACAATAAGGAAGCTGCGATTACATCGACTCTTTGTGGTGGATGAAGAAGGGAGATTAGTCCTGGTCATAACGTTGAGTGATATTTTAAATTACTTGTTGTTTGGGGAAGATTAACTGCAATATATGGAGATCGGAAATGTATTGTGTTATCGAAACCCACAGATGATCTCAAATTTTCAACACGGAGCAGGACGGTTTCCTGTGTCCGCAACTAGTCATCCAGCATCCACAACTTATATAGCAAGGACCATTCCGATCTTCCGATAAATGAAATTAGGCGTGATTCAGCCGCTCCGAAAGTCGAATTTGATACAACTTAATACAAGAGCTCCTCTCTACCCCACAGTTGAACGGTCATAACTCCCTTCAAGGATCCGTCGGTGCTCGACGCACTATATGTAGTCTCAATTCCAATAGATGGCATGTATTACAACAATGATACTACGACCTGATTTGAAGCAGCCCGCACGTACTTGCGATTCGAATCAGAATTCAGGCGCTGCGTTAATACAACCGAAGAAAAATATATTTTGGCCCATTCCAGCTTGAAACCATAAACAACCTATCTTGAATGATGCAAGCAAAGAAAGGAGAAGGGACACAAACCATTCTTCGCTTGTAGGCAGGTTTCCAAGTGCACGCACCACGATTGAGACCGCTTATGAAAGGATGTTTCCAGTCAACATTATTGAGTCTTATCGCAATCTACTGTTTGCAATTACTAATCGGTGAATTTCTTTCTTCCTCACATATGTATAATACCAGGGCCCTAGCTCGTCACTCATTGCTCTTAAGTTCGATATCTTACTAGTCTGTCGTCCCATGGCTCTTTCACCACTAATTGTCTCCGAAGAGTCCCTGGATTTGCCTCGTGCCCGCATAAAAGCCGATGCTCCTCAGATTACTATCCGCGCAACCTTGGCTGGCCTTGGTATCGGCTCGATTGTTCTAGTCTCGAACTTCCAATTCGGCCTTCAGACTGGTTGGGTATCGATGATGTCGCTCCCCGCTGCCCTCTTGGGATTTGCTATCTTCAAATTGTTCCCCATCGCGAGCGATTTTTCAGATGTTGAAAATGTCTATGTCCAAAGTGTGGCAGTGGCAGTTGGCACAGGACCATTGGCCTATGGTCTCATTGGCATAGTCCCTGCTATGGAAAAGTTCATGACCGCTTCAGAATCTGGTCTTGGCCGCACTATAAAATTCACTTTCGTCGACCTTGTGCTATGGTCGCTTGGCCTTGGCCTCTTTGGCGTCTTCTTCGCGATCCCGCTTCGCAAGCAGGTAATTATCAAGGAAAAGCTCCCATTTCCTTCCGGCAGCGCAACAGCCACTCTTATTGCTGTGTTGCATGACTCCGATGTCGATCCAGGCTCTGTGAACGATAATATTGAGCCTTTACAATTAAATTCTATACCGGAATCAATTCCCACGAGCGTGGACGACCTGCTATTCAGCCAATCTTATACCTCCAAAATGAGTTCACTCATATTAACATTTGCTGTGTCTGCAGCTTATACCCTCGCAGCTTTCTTCTTCCCAATCCTCAAGCAGATTCCTATTTTCGGTCACCGAGCTTCTGACATATACCAGTGGAACTTTCAGCCATCGCCAGCGTACATTGGCCAGGGCATAATCATGGGCTTGCCCACAGTCTCATATATGTTGTTCGGAGCCATTTTGGGCTGGGGCATCTTGGCTCCTACAGTGCAGCATTTGGGATGGGCCCCGGGTGAAATCGACGATTGGGTGAATGGTAGCCAAGGCTGGGTTTTATGGATCAGTTTGAGTGTGATGATCAGTGACTCACTCGTATCCTTTTGCGTTGTGGTCGCAACTTCGTTATATGGACGATTGCACAAAAAACTGGAGCACTCGCGATATATGGCACTCACAGATGGCCCTTACGAATCGTTCGGCAATATCCCCAATCGTCGTAAGCTGGATGATTCTGCTGCTGTTGATGATGATGTACCCGAAAGACATTTAGTGGGATCTAAAGTGACGATGGGCGGGGTCATCATCTCGTCACTCATTTGCATTGTTGCTGTTCGCGCAGTGTTTGGTTCCATTGTCCCGTATTACGCGATTTTGGTGGCAATTATCTTGGCCATGCTATTTTCCATTCTAGGCGTCCGAGCTCTTGGAGAAACCGATCTCAATCCAGTCAGTGGTATTGGCAAACTCTCTCAGCTTATATTCTCTTTGATCATTCCCCGAGACCACCCAGCGAAAATCCTCATCAATCTCGTGGCGGGTGGCATTGCAGAGGCAGGCGCTCAGCAGGCTGGCGACTTGATGCAGGACCTCAAGACTGGACATTTGATCGGCGCAAGCCCAAAGGCTCAGTTTGTTGCCCAGTTGATTGGCACGATCTTCTCGGTAGGCTTGAGCAGCGTCATGTACAAGGTCTACAATTCAGTATACACCATCCCTAGCGAATCGTTCCGCATTCCCACCGCCATTATCTGGATCGATTGCGCGCGTCTCTTCTCTGGCGAGGGCCTCCCTCCTCACGCAGTGACGTTTTCGCTCATATTTGGGCTTGTATTTGGCTTGGTATCGCTTGCCAAAAATCTCATTCCAAAATCCTCGCAGTATCATCGGTATCTCGTGTACTTGCCCAACGGCGTGGCTGTGGGGATCGGTATGTATAATGTGCCCAGCTTCACGCTCGCACGCTTCATTGGGGGCATTGTCGCCTATTGGTGGCTCAAGTCAGTATCAGCCCAAAACATGCCTGCGTCCAAGTCGAGCATGATTATTTTCAGCAGCGGCCTTGTTCTTGGTGAGGGATTGCTCAGTGGCGTAACGATGCTCTTGACAAGTCTAGGTGCCCCGCATTACTGATATGAACGGACCAAAAATTCTCGATTATGGAAATATACGCATGTGCTGAACCCTATTTTTGACGCTCATTGACTCTTGACAGTCCGCACATGAAGCGCTCATGGAATCTTGGCAGTCCGCGCATGGGCCGCTCATTGACTCTTGATAGTCCACACATGCACCGTTCACAAACTCTTTGAAAGCGCATCTGTTTGCATGCTTTTTCGGTGCATATTCTGCCCTACAAGCCCACGCCCATGATTGCCTCGATCCTGCCCGCACGACACATCGGTTCAGTCCAATTTCAATGCCTCGCAATTTAGACCGCCTCATTATGCTCACACGTAAAACGTAATTTTCTAACCTTTTAGGACATGGGGTCAGAGTTCAGCTCTACAATCATGCACTGATTCTCCTGCAAAGGTTCTCAAGCGTTCAAGCCCGTGCCGAAAAAACAATTCACATTGAAAGAGCTGCTCTTTTTTGCGGATTCGAGCAGCTTCAAATTGGTGGCAAATGACTGCTGGTACGTGATGCTTTTGACCTAGACCCACACTTGAGGGCATCCGCATTATTCAACTGTTATTTCGCTCTTTATCTGTTCGTAGCCTTCGGTTGATCAAGTAGATTGCAGATTGTAATGAGTTCATGGTGCCAGTCAACGTCAACTTGCGAACCGGCGTCATACCCTTGCCACCACCCAACATGAGCGACTGGTTATTCTCTTGCTCAATTCTAATGAATATACAACCGCTATGCTCGCGCACATGCTTGATGTTATTACCGTGCTTGCCAATCACTGAGCCTATATTAGCCGCTTGAATGAATATATCCTGGTGGTATCGATCTGAATCGGGGGATGTCGGAATCGGTGCAGCAACTATTACGTCGCCCACCATGGTGTTGTTGTACTTGTCAGCACACGTTTGATATTCGGGCCCAGCAGATTCATTGTGAGGATTCGGGATGATATGAGACGGCCCATATGTGGGTACAACATCGTAGCCACTCGAGTCGTTATGTTGGCCATATCGCATTTGTGTATACGGGATCGGATGGTCCGCAGGTGACTTCACTACACGATGCATAGACGCAGGCTGCGAGTAATATCCATCATGCTTTGAGAGTGGGGCCTGGCCCAAGAGTGTCGGACCAGAATTGCCCGCCACATTCATCATCGCATAGCTAACAGTAGTTGGACTATAGCTCTGGGGATCATACAACACCAATTTCGCTTTCTTCAAATTTCCCTTGTGCTCTAAAATGACCTGCGCCACATAGTATGTTGCTATGTGGATTGCGTCCGCCACTCCGACAATAGACAAGATTCTTTCAGTCAGATACGGGAGAGGCTTCTCCGCGGCCTTAAGCTTTGCTGCGGATTTTTCCTCGATCTCCCGAAACTTGACTCCTAGCTTACCTATGATGAAGCCAATCATGGCATGCGGTATGAGCAATTTCAAATTATATTGCTTGCTGTTTGCCAGAGCAGGTTCGTTCTCGGGCTCACCTAGTATCGCCCGAATGAGTAATCCAAATGCTCGCGCAACATTTTCAGCGGAACCTTGGACAGTAATGATCCGTTCAGGGGTTCCTTTCAAATTATCGCTCACGTTTATTCGAGCATTTGCGGTTTCACGCAAATGCCTTATAGTCTCACCTTTTTTGCCCACGGCAAGCGCGGCCCCCTTCACAGAGCAGTACATCCTAAACAGCACGTATGTGGGATCAGACTCTACTTCAGAGTCGAAATCATTCATCAAGTCATGAGCGGACAGCTCGATGTCGACTGCAAGACTAGAATCTGGTACAATAGATGGTCTCGAGGGAAGAGGTAACAGGATAGGTGAGGTGGGTTTATCGGAGAGCTTTTGTGACGGTGTACACAACTTGTTTTGTGCGGATACAGAATTGCTATCAGGTGAAGATGGAGGATCGCCTGAAGTACGAGACGGAGAATGAATATTGTCGGCAAGTGGAATTTGAGATGAAGGTGAGCCAGAATAAGAACTTGATCCATGTGAGGAAAGATGAGACTGCAGAGCTGTAGTCTCCGGTTCGAGAGGTGCGCCAGAAGTATTTTCAGAATCTACGTGAGAGTTCGAGGCCTCAGGTAAACCAGAAGTGGCGTCTTGTGGGAAATTGAGGTGATCTATAACTAATGCCTGTCGTTTCGAGAGTTGAGATAAATCCCGAGATTCGGAATCTTCGTTTTTACGCTTGACTGCCTGAGACATCTTGGAAGACACCGATTCTGAGACCACATCAGAATCTGAGCACGACTCGTCTCCGGATAGATGCAACGCCCGGGAATCCTCTATCACGTCGTCCATTCCCGATGATCACTGCGTCATTAACCACTTGAAAATTACATGTTCCAAAGAGGGCAAAGGTCACGTGAACGGCTACGCGAGGGAACGGGTGCGCGGAAATGTGTGATGTGAAGCAAAAGTGCTATCTTGGGCAGCTCTGGGGCCAAAGGTCGTATAAGTTGAGCCCATCTTCGATTAGAGGCGCTAATGGCGTACGCTGAGATTGAGTGGGGCTTTCTCAGACACCAAAAGTTCAAATGAGTGATTCTTGAGGCGGGACAAATTTCTGCAACCGCATCTAGCTCCTCGTAATTAGGCATAATATGTGATGGGTGATGGGGTATGGCGCGGTTGCACCAACAGACTTGGAAGATGCATTCGGTGACACGCATAAATCAACTCTTTTCCAATAGACGCTGTTGCTGTTTGTCAGCAGCTTGGGCTCGTTTGAACTCTGCGTCGCGCTTACCCTGGATCCGGTCCAAAAATGATTGTTTTTCCAAGTATCCGCCACGATTATGGATAGCGAGGTCATCTTTGATTCGTGAATCGTCGACGAAACTGGCCCAATCCAACCTAGATTTCTCCAAAGTTGAGAGCTTCTGCTGCTTCGATCCTACTGACGCCAAAAACTTATCGACGATGGATGGGCGCTTGAGTTTTATTCGTAACGGAACCTCTGTATCTGAGCCCTGGATTTTCCGCATGACTGTCACATGCGATCGATTCTCTTGCGGGCGCGCATCGGAGGTGGTGATGGCGCTCGTGGAGTTCATATATGCACGCGCTTCAGCAGAGTTTGCATCCACGACTTTAGTTTTCGTGACGAGTTTCCCGGCGAACGAATACGAGGTCAGAATAGTGACGGTCGCAGTGGCCTCCTCAAGTATATCTCTCGTGCCTTCGGGTTTTGGTAATTCTACCACTTCCGATTCAGCATGCTCGGTGGTGGCAGCTAATTTTCCAGCCTTGAGGTCGTCAAAGAGCGCGTCAACATCTATTTGCGTTTGAGGCGCACGTACTAAGCCCTTATGATCAGTCTCGAAATTACCAATAAATTTCGAATCTTGCAAGGCGTGCAGCTCCTGACGCTGGCGTCTAGTCTGCACCTGACTAGTCGTCAGCTGGATTTTCGAATAATCTGGGGCAGACGTTCCTGGCTCCTCAACATCGTCGTCAACTTCGGCGTCAGACGCCGCATCCACCGCATCATCGGGTTTGGCTGTTGGGTCATAATCATCATCTTCCTCTTCATCGTATGAATCACCGTTACTTTCAGTCTCTGGGAGTACTGCTTGATCAGAATTCAGTCTGGCACGATCTGCTTTGTCAACATCATGTGGCACGGCCCCGTCAGTAGTCACAGGCATTCTGATGCTGGATGCGAATTCTGTGGATAATCCGTAAAATATAAAGGGCGCGAGTCACATGACGCACACTATGACTCGTACTCATCAGTGGCCTCGACTTCAACTTCAATCTGTGCCGCATCCATGTTTCGACAGGTTACCCTAGGGGGCCGCTACATTAGGCTCGCCGCAAGGCTCCCTTCTTATATGGAATTGGTGACGACAGGGCGGGCAGCTAGGTATATGCCGCCTCGGCCTCTCGCCTCCACCATATTCTCACGCTGCTTTCACCATGCACTGCCGGTGTTTCGACGACTGACCATCCAAGATGCTCAATCAAAACAGACACCATCTCCAGGCCTTTCTCAATCAGTAAGTGAACATATTCTGAAAGCTAGACGCTCACATGTGGAGTCAGTAGAGGATGACATTCTGAAAACCGTGAATGACGACAGACCCGTGAAGGAGAACATTCGTACCATCATGCGTATCATACGTCTCGGGAGACCAGACTTGAAGTGGTTTCTCGTTGCTGTGGGCTTTATCTTATTTGCTGTGCTATACCCTACAGTCTCGGTTCGCTTGGTGGGAAATGCGCTAGATGCGTATGCAACAAATCGGGTGGACGCCGATGGGGATCTATTGATTGCTGGCTACAAGTATACCACTATATTTGCTCTTATGGTGCCATTCATGGCCGTCAGTGCGGTTTGCTTCTGGGCTCGTCTCTGGGTCCTCAAAGTGCTTGGCGAACGATTAGTCGCCCGACTCCGTACTCGCGTCATGCGGCTGCTCTTGCGTCATGACTCTGCTTTTTATGACCAAGATAAGAATAAAGTTGGTGATTTGATCTCTCGTCTTTCGAGTGACGCGTACGTCGTGTCACGTCTGATAACCCTGAACTTACCTGATGGACTAAAGAATCTACTTTTTGGTATCATTAGCTCGTACATGATGTACGCAATCAACCCTCTCTTGTTTGGGGTGATGCTTTTGATCTCTCCTCCTATCACGTTTGGCCTGGTCTGGTATGGTGAGCGAATCCGTCTCTTGTCTACGAGGATGCAGAACGTCACAGCGGGTTTGACTAAGGTCAGCGAGGAGACTCTCAATGCAATAAAACTTGTGAAAGCCTTTACTGGTGAGCAGCGTCAACTTACTCGTTATGCTGAACAATTGAGGCGGGTCGTTTCGGTAGCCAAGCAAGAAGCCTTGGCGCAATCGAACTATCAGGTATCCATCTACAGTCTTTACCACACCGGCTACCTTTCATGCACAGCGCTTGGTCTCTATCTCATAATCAATGGGCAAATGTCAACAGGAGACGTGGTTGCTTTCACAATGTACCTGGAGTTTTTCAACATGGCGTTGTATAGTCTCACAACGACATATATGGAGTTGATGAAAGGGGCCGGTGCGGGTGTCAAGTTATTTCAATTGATCGACTACAAGAGCGATGTCCCGGCAATTCGAGGCAAACATATCCCTGCAAATCTCGGGAATGACGTTGAGTTCAGGAATGTCGCTTTCAGTTACCCTCTGCGTCCCAACGAACAGATTTTCAAGGACTGCTCATTCAAAGTGGGGGCTCTGTCAAGCACCTGTTTTGTTGCCCCCTCTGGATGTGGCAAATCTACAATCGCAGCTTTGTTGCTTCGGTCCTATAACCCTTCTGCTGGAGAAATTTGTATTGGTGGGATGAACATCAATCAGTTTCAAGTGCGCGACCTTCGCCACGAAATTATTGGAATTGTGCAGCAGGAGCCTATTCTTCTCTCAGGAACTATCCTTGAGAACATAGTGTATGGATTGACCCCAAAGGAAACTGCGCGCACTTCACTTGAGGATGTCATTCTTGTCGCGAAGCAGGCAAACTGTCATGACTTTATCATGAGTTTTCCACAGGGATACGACACATTTATTGGGCTGCGGGGTGCGTCACTTCTGGGAGGTCAAAAGCAGCGTATCGCCATCGCGAGAGCTCTCATGAAGAGACCTCGGATACTCATCTTGGATGAAGCAACCTCTGCATTGGACATCAGGTCCGAAAGTCTCATCAACGATACCCTCAAGGACTTGACCAATCAAGGGAAAATGACCATTATCTCTATTGCTCATCGCCTCTCGACCATTTCGAAATCCGAGAATGTGGTGGTATTGGGGAAGCGGGGTCAAGTAGTCGAGCTGGGACGGTTTGCGGCTCTCTTTGCTGACCCCAGCTCAGAATTGTCAAAATTGCTAGATGAACCCCGGAAGGAGGAGCCTGCGCTTGAAGAAGACGAGGCTTTTGTGTCAAACAAGGAATCAAAGTTGAAAGAAGACACCGAGCTCGTGCGTACTCTTTTGAGTGAGTTACCCCAACAGGTCCGAGACAGTATCATCAGTGAACATACCAAGACCTCTGCAGAACCGTCCGCGCCCGCTTCTTAGTCTCCGCCTGTATATACTATAACTAAGAAACGTCCAAGACAATAAGATTTGGGTGAGCGAGGAATCCGAGTGGCAATGGCGGAACAAGCCGCCGCCACTCTCGATGAGCTTCCAATCACATCAAGAGTATCGTCAGTATCTGGCTCTTGATTCAAGACTAGTTTTTTTGCTCCACTCGCTTCGACGTGAGAAGACTTTAAGAGTTACTACTTCGAATTAATAATATCGGTTCTAGCAATAGCAGCTCGGTTCAAACTAGTATTGGAATATGTATTAGAGGCTATGAAGGCTATTCATAATGATTCGATCCGCTTTAAACAGTCAAGTCTTTGGCCTCTCCCTGTACACCGTCGACAATGCGGACCAGCTTCAATTCAGGGCCAGCTCTCGCGGCGGCGGCGAGTTTCTCCTTGGGTTTCAATGACGCGCGGACGGTTCTAGCAGCAATTGCCAATGCGCGGTTGAGTGAGATTCCGGCTTGTTTGTATGCAGACATGGTGATATGGAGTTTCGTTAGTTGCAGCTCCTTCGTTCCTCGGATTCATTGGCTGATGTGGAAAAAAAAGTCGTGCAAAATAGTAAATTTGGTAACTCCTTATAATGCGTCAAATTGAATACGTCTCTCCTTATAACGAGAGCATCGTTTCGACGAGTACATAAAGTGGCATCTGTGATGCCACAGAAGCTTCTAAATCGCTTATAGTACGAAGGCAAGAAAGCTATCTGGGGGGGAGACACGTTGAAGTGTTCTGTACTGAATAAGCGAATTGAGCGTAGACGTGTCGCTGGAGATCACTCCAAATTGCCGGCGGCCCTCCTTAATACCCAATCCCGCTGCAAATTATTCTTTACCGTTATATTAAGACTAGGCTATCGTATAGAATTGAGCCAGTTGATAAAATCAAAGAAGAGCGCGGCATTTGTCTTGTTTTTCTTCTCAGTTGACCACAATTTCAACAGGTCGGCATAGACATCTACTACCTTATTGACGTTCGTTTTATCCAACGAGACCAATGCTCTAGCAAGAATCATCGAAGATTGCTGACATGCTTGCAGGTGCATTGCGCATTTCGCCCGTGCGGCCTCGTTCTGAACATCTTTCAAATCGGCGAGTAAAGAGTCCGAGAATCGAGACAATTCATCGGCAGTGTTGTAGTACTGTTCGATCTCTGTTTTGCTGGCCTTGAATCGGGAGATGCGTGTTTTGAGGATTTTCTGAGCCTTGTTCGCCAAATTCTTATCTAACGTCAATCGGATCAAGACAAGCAACGGCTTGATGGCTGCGATATTCAAAGGGCAGTTGGGCTGGTTTCTACTGAACGCATCAATCAAGTCCAAGACGCGACTTTTGAAGAAAATCATGTTTTCACGCGCCTCGGCGACTTCAGCCTTACGTTTGTTACCGGAATGGATACTGGACAACGCATCCTGACGTTGTTTGAAAATCTTTGATAGCTGATCGTCCATGCGCATCATTTGCTCATCATCCATCGATTCAGAGTCTGAACCTTCAGAGCCTGAGGTCATGTCTTCGAACTTGACTTCTCCCGACTCTTGGATGGGCATACCGAGGGCTCGCGCGAGCTTGAGATTGGTATCTTTGTCAAGGGTGTTTCGGGCTTCATTCTCAGAAGCTTCGGAGTCGGATGATCCAATGTCGGAATCCTCGCTATCAGAGTCTGACACCGAGTTATCAATTTTGTCGCCGTCTTTCGTGGCGCCGGCGTTAGACTGCGATGGATCGGACTCTTCTTCGCTATCAGCCCCCTCGTTATCACCCGCGTCCCTAACTTCTTCGGCCTCGAAGTCGTCGTCGTTTTCAAACAATTGCTGTTGACCCTCCTTATTTTCCCTTGCTTCCAAGACATTGTATAAAAGCTGTAACGATTCCGGTTCCACCCTGGGACGATGGGTCTCAGGATTTACAGCGCAGAGAAACGATTCCCACACAATCATCGAAAGCTTCTTGAGAAGCGCGCTTTTCCGCGATGAGAATGATAAGATGATTTCGGTCAATGCTGCTTGTGCGTTTTTGGCGCGTTCTTCTCCATTGTCTTCCTCTTCCTCATCGGCACTTGCGCCACCAAAGGTATCTTCGTAGCACATTTGAACTTCTCCAATAACCAGAACAGCTTCCTCGTCGCCCAGAAATAGCTGCAACAATAGCATGGAGAAGAGTAGTTCGAAGCAATACATATCGTCAGCTTTTGAGTCTTGCGTTGCTAACTTTTGAATTTCGTCGATGGAGGTCAAAATCGTGATAGCTTCTGACTTGACCTCCTCGATTTCCGAGTCAAGATCCACCACGCTGGTGTACTTGGATGACGCAGCCAATTTTTCAAAATAGTGAACGCAGAACCTCGGCCAACTGTGACCGTCGTGTTTGATATTGACAATTTCCAGAAGCACTGAGTTTAGGCGTTCACGGCACAAAGCGACCACCGCGGAGGACGCTTTCCAGTGCGGTGTTTCAAAGAAGGCTCCTTGTATCAAAGTTTTGAGGAAAGACTCGATGAGTTTGTTGACCGAGCGCTCAAGTTTGGGGTTCGTTCGCAAATGCTTTGTGTTTTTCACAAGCAAAAGCATCTTGTCGACACCCCACCTGATGATGTGATCGTTCAGAGCCTTGGCACCATCAGCCCCCAACTCTTGAGTCGAAAATGCATTCTCGATTTTATCGCCAATCAACGTCTTATACTGACCAACCACAAGCAGGATCTCGTGGTGATTTGAGACTTCAGAGGACACAGTGCCAATCATTGAAAGCAAACGATCGACTGTTTTTGATTTGGACACCAAATCGAAATTCCAGCATCCTCCGGCAGTTTCATCTATAAGCTTCGCGGTAATTAGAGGCGCTTTGAGAATGTTACGCTTGCAAGATTGCTCAATGGTGTCCAATACTTTGAGTGCGACCTTGTGCAACATGCGCTGAGATTGAGCGCTCTGGTTAATCAAACAACGCAACAAGTTCGGGGTAAACAAATGACTTATTTCATCACAATCGACGATGCCATCCAAGAATTTGATCAAGATCTCGAACCCCCAGAACTTGCGCTCGGGAGAAGCCTTCTCCGCGAACAACGATTCATCGACTACTACCTTCCAGAATTCAGCGAGGGAAATGGCCTCCACATGGGTTGGCTTATGCTTCTTCGCTGAGTGTGACGAATGATGTTTGCGCTTCTTACCGCTATCGGCGATTTCACTCTTCTCCGCTGAGACTTCCTGAGAATTGAATGAGGCTATAATTAAATCCCATACAAAAGGAACTCGCGGCGACCAACTACCCTTTTGCTTCGAGTTCTTTTTCAGGCCAGCGTCGTTTTCGTCGCTGCTCGAAACAACATCGGTATCCTTCAATGCCTTTGCAAGTACCGGTAGGTTTCCACGTGAAAGGGGGTCCCCATTCTTCCAGGTTGGTTTTGGGCCGTTGATTTTTTCGCTCAAGGCGGTCCTCATATCATGTGGGACTGATAAGTAGATGGCAACTCCCTCCGAAGATAAAGAAAGGTCTGCATCATTTACTTGCTGGAGAATCACCAGCAAAATCTCGCCCTTGAAACCTTCGGCGAGCGAACTAGCCACAAGAGCTGTGATGAAATTGCACAACGTGAAAACCGCGGTTTCGCGTAACCATGACTTGGTTACCAGGAGGTCCACCAAGAGGCGGACGAATTTATTGACGACGCCGCTATTTATGGACACGAGTGAATCATCAAAAAGCAACTGCGAGTTTATCAAGGCTTGAAACCCGAAAAGACGCCCGAACAAAACAGCACGCTCATCGCGGCCTTTCATTGACGATTTCACCAGAGTCGATGACATGACCAAGTCGAGGAACAGATCTAATGAGTACTCGGCATAATCCGATTCGGTCTTAGTGACGAGTTCACGAACCGTTTCGGTCAAAGCCATGGAGAATCCGAATCGGGCACTCTGTCTCGTGGTGACCAAACCCTTGAGCAAACGATTCAAAGCATAATCCCAATCTTCCTTGGAGTTTGCATCTGCTAGGTCCAGCAATAGAGACGAAGCAGCCTCCAATCTTTCTGCGGGTAACTCACTGGCTAAGCGATAGTAATGATCTTTCAGCACCGACATAGTTTGATGGATATCTGCCGATGAGCACTTTGTGGAAATTAAGCTGAGCGAAAAAAAATATCTTGACATTGACGACCGCGATTCGATCTTTATATAGAGTCTAATTTATCAGATTATGCGCATGTCACCTTGGGGAAGGGGAAGGTGGGACCGTCTTGCTGGATAGACAAGGCTGCGGCCCATTGACCAACATTGATGGAGGCATCGAGATCTTTGCCCTCGACGAGGGACGCGATCAACCCAGACGCGAACATATCACCGGCACCGTTGGTGTCGACAATCTTAGCAGCATCCAAGCTATGTACCGGGTATTCCTTCACGGTGAAATCCTTAGTATTGAAGTCGTAAGTGACGGCAACGGTGGGAAGGGTACCCTGGGTGAAGATGACAATTCGAGGCCTAGAGGTGTTTGCCTTGGGCAACTTGGCGACCTCTTTCGCTATAGCAGTGACATCGGTCTTGGAGCAGGAAAGAGCGTGAGACTCGGCGTATGCCTCTGCTTCAGACTCATTTGCGACCACAACATCAACGTAGGGGAGCGAAGCATCCAAGGGGTCCTTGAAGAATTGAGGAATGAATGGAGCAGAAAAGTTCAATGCGCAGACCTTGTTGTTTTCCGAAGCATGTTTGCCAATCTTGGCGATAGCTTCGGGCGAAACAGTCAAGTGATAGCCGCCCACATAGTAGTGAGTTGCGTTCTCAACCAATTTCCAGTTTTCAGGCTTATCCAAATGACTAGCCTGAAAATGGTTTGCAGCAGCCAAGTCAGTAACCAAAGAGCGATTCACATCATTAAGCAAAACAGCACATTTTCCGGTCTCATGCTCGGGGTGAACGTCATACTCGGTGCGCAAGCCGTAAACCTTGTTAGCTTCATTCAATTTCTGAGCATACACGTCTTCACCGACAGCACCAAAGTAAACAACAGAGTCTGCAGGAAGAATATACTGAGCACCACGAGCAGTGTTCTGAGCAGCACCACCGGCGACAACATGAAGATCGGGCTTGTTCAAGGTTTCCTCGAAAATGGGCATGTGCTGAGACTCAGCAAGAATAGCATCATTCTCCTTGAGGGAGTACTTGACCAAGTACAGTTTGTCGACCTTGGTTTGCAAATCCAAGAGGGGGTTGCCTAAGCATACGAGAGGGAAAGACATTATGTGTCAAAGAATAGAGTAGTGATTGAAGAAATCTATACGACAAAAATCGCTCTGAAATTTTGGACGGTGCAAAAAGTGCATGTGATATCGACACACGTGTTTAGACGTAACTCGGCACACGGTCCAACAATAGAAGACAAGAGTCAAGAAATTATACTACATTGCTATCGTCAGTGATGAAGTGGTGAAGGGTATAGCGAATACAAATGGATTGCTTCGATTCCCTCATTCAATAATAGGAATCGAACACATAGATCACTCTAGGTGATTCGTTTCGTCTCAATACGCAGTATACGATAGGCTTTTCTGGAGCGTTTGGGTTCCTGATAATTTTCTTGGCCTGCAAACACTGGTTGTAATCCTATTTGTGAAGAATCGACAATGTCGCTTCTCGGATTCTGATGATTTTTCATCGGAGTACTATTAACACACACACACACACACACACACACACACACATACACACACACACAGTTTCACGCCTAAATGGCTTCTCGGAAAGTTTGGCTTAAAAGTTCGGAGAAAACTTCATCCCCCGTCAGACCACGGTTCCAACCTCAAAAAGCGGGAGTCGGATGTGACGGGTACTTAATTATAGTGGTAAGCTCCCCGTATTCGACGCTCGGAAGGTGGTTCAATTCTCTGAACGTAGCGTCGAAATTACGGATTTGGTTAATAATACCCAAGGGAGGTTTCGGACCAAATCGAGCAAGGTAAGCGAAATCAAAAAGCTGGCGAGAGTTTTTGATATGTTCTGAATCAAACGCGCCGAATAGCTCGTTCCATTCGGCTGACCATCCCTCTAATCTCCCCTTGATAGACATTGGCGGAGGCAACGCGAAGGAGTCTTTCTTCGGGCGTAATGTTCAATTCCATGCTGTCTAATTTAGAATAGACTCTCTGGCGCATTTCCTGTTCAGTTTCTGATACCAGAAATGGGGTGTCATCGCGCTTCACTTTTTCAACATCAAACAGGTCACTTTGGACCACTGGCTCGATAATGTCAGTGAAATGGTACGTAGTACTTGAGATGCTTGTGATTGGAGAAGGAGGATCGTACGCGGCAGACACGAGCCATGTATTCGGGCCTTGGCTTAAGTCGTTTGAGGCGGCAGAAGCGCTCGTGAACGCGGCGAATCCAATTATGGAGGAAACTAGACATCATGTTTTTTGAAGGTACTCAAGTGTCTATCCAGGACCAGTGCTGGGATATTTATAAGATCTGGAAGCATCCAGGTCAATTCAAAATGCCAAGTTTCGAGTGAAACACGCATTTTGCTGTTCATCATTGTGGGTTTTCGAAACAGTGTTGGATCTCTGCAAAGACTGTAGGGAGGCAGGGAAAGCTGGAAATCTCCGAACAATTCATTGAGCAAGTGACTCGCCTTGCAACGGACTCGTGAAAACTGACCCTGACCGAATGAGTGTTCCATCGTTTGTACACAAACACCGTCTGACAGGGATCATAGTCATACTTGTAACCTAATTCGGTGCTCCAATAGGTGATGGTTTCAGCATCCGATGGAGCTTGCATTGACAACGAGATTACACCTTCTCTTGAAACGCACTAGACAGGCAGATGGTGACCCTTCAAACGCATTGCTCTTACAAGGTGAGAAACACAAGATCTACCACGTTTGAAGATAGGCGAGGAGGCTGTATGGCAATATGTACATCGCCGCTCATCTGTAGAACCAAAAATAAGGGGTGAGATTCATAGCTCGATAAGATGACAACAGAGCTGCACGCGAAATCAAATAAGATTGTCCAAAGCTCTTCCACAGCAATCTAATGAAACACCAGCTATAAAAGATCATACGCATGATTTGATAGGTCAACTCCAAGAGCCTCTATGACATAATGGAAGACTCATAGGTTTATGTAAGAGTTCTACACAGATTCCCCCGAATACGCGGTGCAACCCTCGAGCTTCGCGTTTGCTCTCCCACTGAAGCGCGGAGCATGCCCCCACGGACAGTGTTGAAAATGGGTCACGTGATGTATACCTCGGGGACCTGGAGTTGGGTTGGTCCAGCCGAGATTGGGAATTTTTCAAAGCTTGTTGGCCCCTGACGTGAACTCTAATGAGCATTTTGTCTCGATTACCCCTGTGGGAAGCAGACCCATTTCTTGCGTTGCGGCCATTCCCGGCAGAGCCGAAGAACCACTTCGCATCTCACTGGCATGAGATTGTGGCCGCATTTGTGGGATATTGCCTAGTTCAGCGACTTGCGAGGCCTTGGGCCCGAAGCTATTTTGGCGCAGCATACACGGGGCTTCTGCCTCGGACACAGCTCAATTTCGACATCCACATAGTATCAATGATCCAGTGTATACTCTCGGTTTTAGCATGCGGTCCCATGTGGAACCATCCGTTCCGATTGAACCATGACACTGCTCCTCACGACGCAATTCTCGGGTATACGCCGTATGCTGGACTTGTGGCGGCGGTAACTATCGGATACTTTGTGTGGGACATATATGTTTGCATGCGCCATTTCCTGCTCTTCGGGTGGGGATTTCTATTCCACGGAATTGCCGCAGGCTACGTATTCGTATGTGCTCTTGGAGGCTTCTGTATGCCGTGGATGCCTGCATTTCTCTTGTTTGAATTGAGCACGCCATTTGTAAATATTAATTGGTTTGCATCGCATTTGCCAGAGGGCACAATCAGCAATACCGTGGTGATGATCAACGGGGTCTTGTTGCTCGTGGTGTTTTTCATGGTGCGTCTTGTGTGGGGTGTTTACGCAGTGTGGGTGGTCGCACACGATATGGTGGCAGTCGGACTGGACATGAACTTGTTTCTCCCGCTTTCTATCTTACCTCTCAACATTATGTTGAACGCGCTCAACCTATACTGGTTCTATAAGATGTTAAAGATTGCAAAGCGAAAGGCCGGGGGTCTGCAGAGGCCGAAGCGTGCCAAAAGCGGATGAGCACTAGTCGTGTCATAGATATTTTAAAAGTTAGAAAATGAATCAGGATTGGCTCATCCGATTCATCAACGATATTACAATTACTCCATCATAATTCGAAATTCTTATCGCAAATCTTGTCTTTAGCGACCTGTAGCTACGTTTAGACTATGTATATCGAGAAAACGCAATCGAATTAGCAAGTAAACATTGGGACCGAGGTGAACACTAGCAATTTACTAATCGTCTTTTTTCCTGCGCCTGCTTAGCCGCCAACTGAAAATCGCTTTTGATACGTCTCACATTCGCACTATCTGTACCCCACCCAAGCCACAATGAACAACGAATACGACTATCTCTTCAAGCTCCTCTTGATCGGTGACTCCGGTGTCGGCAAGTCGTGTCTTCTTCTTCGTTTCGCTGATGACACCTACACCCCTGACTACATCTCCACTATCGGTGTCGACTTCAAGATCCGCACCATCGAGCTCGACGGCAAGACCATCAAGTTGCAAATCTGGGACACTGCCGGTCAGGAACGGTTCCGTACCATCACCTCCTCCTACTACCGTGGTGCTCATGGTATCATTATTGTGTACGATGTCACCGACCAGGAGTCATTCAATAACGTCAAACAATGGCTCCAGGAAATCGACCGCTACGCCACCGGCGGTGTCATGAAGTTGCTTGTTGGCAATAAGGCTGATTTGTCCGATAAGAAGGTGGTCGAATACACCGTGGCTAAGGAGTACGCCGACTCCTTGGAGATCCCATTTTTGGAAACATCCGCCCTCTCCTCGACCAACGTAGAGCAGGCATTCTACACCATGGCCAGGCAGATCAAGGCACAGATGACTACCAACGCCAACACTGCAGGCGCCAACAAGGCCAATGGCAGCAAATCTAATGTCAATTTGAGAGGCCAGTCCTTGACCAACAACCAGTCGGGTGGATGCTGTTAGTTATTAGTTTTGTAATGGGATGGAAGATTACACTCTGTGCTAATGCAAGGCAGTCACTATCGGGATCATTAGTTTTAAGTACTGTTTATGATATTTTTGTAGAAGTACTGAGGCATGCTTTGTTTTGATTGTTGATATGTCTCCGTATCGCCGTTTTGGCTCAAGATTCCCTTATCCCACGGAATGGATTTTGTTGCGAAAGTCGCTCAAGGTTGACCCCTTTCGAGTAGTATTGTGATGCGGCCCACTATGTTCGGCGGCGAGAAGGCGGGATATCTCGATAGAGCTTCCTCTCCTTTTTTTGGTGAATGTTACCCAATTAGGAAGTCTAAGAAGTGGCGATATCGCGGGCGAAATTTGACGGGGTCGTACCGCTTACACCACGTACCGCTACTATGTCTGGTACCCCGATGGAAGTTGATTCCAGCGATCAATTGGACGCTGCTAAGCGCGTTGCGCATGTCTCTGCTGAAATAGATGGCTCCCTTGCGCTTTTGGAAAAAGCAGCGTCAAATAGCGATAATCGTTATACCTCGCTGGTTTTCCGCAATTTGGCGGTCTTGCGGAAATCATTGTTGGATATTCCAGATCTCTTGTCCCAAACGGTCTCGCGGGTCTTGCCTGAATCCTCAAAGTCGCGTGGCGTCTTGCTAGGTATTCTAGGTGAGCCTCTGGAAACTACAGACTCAACAACGACTGCCATGCCCATCCCAGAGGTCGAATTGTTCGTCCACTTACTCGCTCAAATATTCCTCTTGGATCAATCCAAATTGGATGAGCTCGACTCGCTCAATCAACACATCATAACTCTATTGAAGTCCTACAATAGACGCTCATTGGACTTTATCGAGGCCAAGATATGGTTCTACATTTTCCGCACGCTGGAATTGCGTGGCAACTTGACCGCTAACAGAAATGAAATGTTGGCAGCGTTGAGAAGCGCAACCTTGAGACACGATTCGGAAACAACCGCATCTCTCATCACCCTTTTGTTGCGTTCCTACTTATTGTCACATGATGTGGCCATGGCATCCAACTTGGTCGAGAAGGTTGAGTTTCCGGCTGACGCTGGGAACGCATTGGCCGCTCGATACTACTATTACTTGGCACGGATTCATGCCGTTCAATTGAACTATTCCTCAGCAAACGAATGCGTCATTGCCGCTATGCGCAAGGCCCCACAAACCCCGTTGGCCAATGGGTTTTTCCAAAGCGCGACTAAGCTCAGCATTGCAGTCCAGCTCTTGATGGGTGATATCCCTGACTTGAAGGTGTTTAGAAAGCAGGCCGGCAACTTCGAGCCATATTATCATGTCACGCGAGCGGTTCGCTTAGGAGACTTGAAACTTTTTGGAGAGGTCTTGAACAAGTACGAGGAATGTTTCGCGGCTGATGAAAACTTCACTCTAGTGTCACGTTTGCGACAAAATGTCATCAAGACCGGTATCCGGATTATTTCCTTATCATATTCCAAGATCTCACTCAAGGATATCTGTATCAAAATGCATCTAGATTCCGAGGAGCTGACTGAATACATTGTGTCCAAGGCGATTCGTGATGGTGTGATTGATGCGAGAATCAATCACGAGCGCGGATATATGCAATCTAGAGAGTTGATGGACGTTTACTCGACGAAGATGCCCCAGCAAGAGTTTGACCAGCGGATCCGCTTCTGCTTGGCTCTTCATACCGACTCCACAAAGTCTATGCGGTATCCCAGTGACGCTAACAGTGGTCTGAATAAGATTGAATTCACCAGAGAAGTTGACTTTGACATTATGAGGGCAATAGAAGACGGCGATTTGAGTGACTTCATTGATTAGATCACAAGTGTTAGTTTCGGCGAAGAGTAGGTAGAAAAAATAGTAGTCTTGGTAGCTTTAGATTAGATCGCGCTTCACGGAAAAATAAGTCTGCCCCCAGCTTACTACTGATGCTGTCCTCGGATTTCCATCTAGACTTGGACCCGCTCGTTGAAGGGTCAGGCTCGGCGAATCCGGGCGATACATTCATACGAGATGAGTATGTCAGATCCCGTGATTGCACTCAGTAACATCCACTAACCATGGCAGGCAAAAGCTATCAATGCCGGAATTGATCGCACGGATCCTTCATGAGCGGCAATCGTTCTTGAATATCAGTGAACAGTCCTTGAAGGAGGAGATCGCAGGAGAAAGGCATGGATCCAATGCTGAGGAGTCGTCCATAATCGAGGATATTGGCGTTATTGATCCCCATGAGCCTATCGCATTCAATGCCAGTCATTCGGCTAGCGATGCCGCTAACGTATCGCCACTTCAACTATTCAACGCCCAAAAGCTTGAGCTATCCAAGCATATCAGCGTAGCTCAAAACGAGACGTCTCTCTCATTGGACTTTGTATCACTCTTGCTCTCTGCCACGAAACCAAATGTGGCCAAGTCAACAATGTCACCCCATTTGGCGAAAAGCGTCCCGCTCGGATCGCTCGGCTCGGACCGTCTAGGTCTGGACGGGCGGATCAAAGATATTCAGGATAAAGTGGGTGAGGGCTGGAAGATACAAGCGGTCGCCAAGATCACTAACATATTCAAGGACGCAGCAACTGCTCTAGAGTCACAGGTGGACCGCGAACAAACATACTGGAATGAAATAAGCGATGTGTTGGCTAGCGGTGAGGTTCTTTTCAAGACCCGCGACTACTTAACTGGAGCCAAGGCTATTGGAGTCAAGTACGGGTACGGTGACTCAGGCTCGAGTTATCACGATAAAGGGTTGGCTGTTTTGCGTAAGGATGTGGATGATGGACTGATTCTGTTCTGTCCATATTCTCCATACCTGAACAAGGCGCTGCAAGCCCAGAATCTGTATGTTAGGATACGGATTTTGACTGATATCGATGGCGATTATATGTTGACTGGGCAGCTGGTGCTTTGCCGTGATTTCCAGGCGGCCACTGCAAGTCTGAAAGGAATAGAAGCCGAAATCGCCAAGGCGCGCTACTTTTTGTTCGAGCGCGACTTATTCTATCAACTCACTTGCGAGGCCCGCCAGTTGATCAATTATAATGTTCTGCAGGTGTCGGATAAAATCATTATTGAGATCAACAAGGAGATCATCGAGATTGAACAAATGCCGTTTGAGGACGTGGACGACGATATGTTGAACTATCAGAACATTAGCGAGGTCTCATCGCTCAATAACAGCAAGTGCATGCTTGTACTCATCTACGTCAAGCTCATGTTGTGCTGTTACTATAAATACAATCTTCACCTCAAACAGCGCATGCCTACGCGCTTCGCAAAATGGAAGCAAGCAAACTCACACCCACTTATTCTCCGGCCCCTTCTCGGAAATATCCGTCATGAACTCAACATCCGTCACATGCACAGTATTCTCGAGTCGATTGAGCGTCGGTACACTACAGATACGAAATTCTCTACTGTCCTCGACAAATTCACAAACTTGAATGCGGATTCGCAAAACCCTTTCCAAAAATCGGTCACCAGCTCCGTATCGACATTCACAGTGGTTGTTGAAAATATAAAAGTCAAGAATTGTATCAAGGCAACAATCGACGTTACAAGCACCGAAATATTTGTGGACTTGGTGATCAGAGTCTATATAGGCAAGTTCCCAACCACTAGCGACGCCGCAGCGAACCTGAATGGTGTGAATGTATTGCAGTCAACATTCAACGACTATTCAGATGCCGAGGAATGTTTGGATTGGTCGGTCTTGAATTTCTTGCAAGGCTAGTGCACGTTTAAAGGTCGAAAGCTTGTAGATTCTCATGCCAGAGGCGTAGGGACTTTGACACAGCTTGCCCATTGTCAATAAGTCGAAATCACGTACGACAATCGCAAGCTACTTCTGATAATAAATACGAATTATACACAACGATCACAAACTATTCAATCTCTACCACCCTAGGACGTTCGTTCTGCGCTTCTTGGATCTTTTCTGCATTCTCTTTGATGAACTGGACCATGCGATTATATTTTTCATCGCGCAAGTTGTTGAAAGCCAAAAAGTTCAACCAAATCTCTAAAAAGGCGAACGTCAACACAAGAGAGTTGCCTAGCGAGGGCGATGGGAAAAAGTATATATACGCCGACAACATAAAGTAGACCGATAATCGCGTCGGCACAACCGTCGCGAAGTACTCAATATTATCAGCAAGCAATGGAATCAAGTCGCTCAATACTAGAACACCTAGGAGCAACAGCACCATACCCGTCAAGTTATT
The DNA here is from genome assembly GCA_030581555.1 of [Candida] argentea. Lineage (NCBI taxonomy): Eukaryota > Fungi > Ascomycota > Pichiomycetes > Serinales > Debaryomycetaceae > [Candida] argentea. The sequence goes on from JAKTTQ010000010.1 coordinate 59,483, forward strand.
TGTGCCATCAACCTTGATAATTGGAACCTGCATCGCTTGTCCCATGAGCACCACAGCTCCAGACGACGCAACCGATTCCGGCAGCTTCATCGTAAGAAACGCAATCACGCTGAGCACACATACTCTGATGTAAAGCACAGTCTTTGCTGTAAGGAATTGCATTCTAAATCCAGATGAGAGGCAAGTATATTGGTGGAGGGACGTCACTAATCGCGCACGCTATTCATGTCGCTGCAACACGTGCGGACAGCTCTCCGACGATTTCTGAGACCAATTTGGAAAGAGAATGATGGGGTTCTTTTTACATACAGCGTTTACGATGGCGTCCAGAGATGAGTATATAACCTATGTACTGTATTCAGAGAATGTATCTGCGTGGACTATTGGGTGTCACCCTCCCTTTTTTTTTTGAATGTCTCACAGATTTAGACGCACCAAACTATTGGGGGAGTCACTGTCCGATTTGGAGATGGGCTAAGCCCCAATTTTGTCCTGAATCTCTAAGGGTGGAATAGCCTGAGACAAGACAGTACTCGCCATGGCGATAACGAGTGCGATTTTGTTGAATGAATTGAGATGAACCATCAAAGAAGAGATGACTTTGATCTACGGGAAAACATGGTCATCATGTAGCCAAGACAGAGCCTTGTAAACCAATGACGAGGACCAGCTAGCATCTCACTCAAGCACCTTCAGAAGCACGTGCCCGTGCCTGTTGAGCATCTAACGTAGCAGCCATCGTCACTTGATCGAAATCTCTATACTTCGTCTGCAAATGTTTCAGATAATTGAATTTGGCGCTCGAGTCGTCCTATGAAAACTTGCCCGCACTCATAGCAGTCACCGTCACTTGATCGAAATCTCTAAAATTCATCTGCAATAGTGTCAGATAATTGAATCTGGCGCTCTAACAGTCCTAGGGAACTTCTGCCCGCACTCAGAGCAGATTCCATTAATAGGCCAGATTAAACCAGCGTAGACATCCTAGCCCCCAAACCACAAACCCTGAGAGAGTGTTCGTCTATTACTTGGAACAAAAGAAAGTTTGGAGAATTTTCGCGTACAATCACAATTTTTGTTGCGGACTACCATGAATGAAGTCTTTCTGAACCCTTTATCAAGCTCGTTTAATCGTCACATTCTGCTAATCCCACTTGTCCCTCGTCAAAAATTGTATGCTCCCTAACTTCTTTTTTTTTGCCGGCGAAAAAAAATATTTTACCACGAATTTTAGCGAGAACAATCGATTACTTGGTCCAAATAGACGATGGTCATATACAGTAGCGAGTTCTTGCATCAGTGTCGTGGAATTGTTGATGGATTTCTACCAGAATGCTCGCTTCAGTTCATGTGCGCAATAGTGACCAATCTCCCCAAAAATAGTCATTCTGCGCTCTTTCACTATTTTAGACAAAAGAATTCCCCGGAAAAAAGATTGGGTGCAAAAAAAAGTCCACATTTGAATCTCTCAGATTTACTGGTCAAGATTCACAATGGGAATCCGTGCTCAACATGCCAAGTCGAAATTTCCCGTACGGTCGAGACGGTGGCTCAGACACAATTCTAAAAGAAAGCCGATGCCCGTTCCACTCAATTCTCTAGCCCCACTTTCGACACCCATGTCGAGTCACCTGGCGGCTACGCCTATTGAAAACCCCACAGTTACAGTTCCGCGAATAGTGACTTTTGACTCTGTATATCGGGACTTTCGCGAGATGGTGGCAACCTCTATCGGCAAAGCCATGTACTACATTTCGACGAGTGTCCAAAAGTGGCTGGAACAGTCTCCCGCAATAGGCCGCTTTACCCTGTAAGTGTGACAACCCCACATTTCAATTAAAATGCTTTGCATCAAACAAAAAAAATATAACACATGCTAACTAACACTCTCACAGGTCATTGATGGCATTTGCCGTTCTGGAAAGTCCACATTTTCCCAAATGGATTCTGGTACCCGTGAGTAATAAAATCCGAGGGTCGCGCTAAATTCCCCCTTTTCCCTCCCCCACCTCGTAGAGACTAACGGCAATTGCCAAAGGATGGTGCCACTTTGAGACATTTCGGTACAGTGCTTATGTTTGGGATCACGACCGTCGCTATTGCAGTTCTAGCAATGATACTCGCAGGTCCACTATTCATCATATGTAAGTACTCTTTTTCGATACTTTGAGACGAACTCCCACTAACCCACATTACCCAGCCCTAATACTCTTGCCGGTCGCTATGACGGCGATGTTCATCATTGGAATCACATACCTTTGCACGTCCCTATATACGTCACAGATCGCCCAATGGAAAACGTCCCATAATCCTGTTCCTAGCCTGAAAGGCAATCGACGAGATCCAAACTTACCGGAAACAGATCAGGTGCCGTCTTCACCAGGACGTAGTGTGGGATTAGCACCTTTCCGTGAACTGAGACCCCTAAGCACGGTGCTTGACGAGTCGATGGCGGAAGCAAATATCTCTTCGCCGTTGAGTGAGATCTGTGCTCCGTCGTAGCTCTACCTTGCTCCATCCCCTCTACTCTATTGACTGGAATTGACGTCCTCTCCCAAGTAGCTGCTGTCGTCATACTGCATGGAGTATCTTCGCTCGATTATATGCACCACCAGCTCCAGCCCTTGCGATTTATAGAATTTGTTCATGAGAAAAACCGAGCACAGTAAATTTGTATTTGTACCCAATGAAAATAGGCACGACAATTGGCGCTCTCGTCGCTAGTGCAGCGACGTGCATGGCATTCACTCTCAGCAAAGCCACCGTTTCAGTTGGCACCAAGAAAGTCGAGCTCGGTGAGATGAATACTCTAGAGATTAAACAACTTTCACTCTCACCCAAAGATATTATTAAGGTCGACGCTAGATTGGCTCTTTCGAATTCTACTCAGCCCCACCAAATCTCTTTGATTTTATCGAGTATCGAGAATCCATCATTATCGAAACAAATTGTTCCAGAGATTTCAAAGTCAGGTGTGATCTCAGCATCGATCTCGGTATCTTCTTTTCCGGAAGTGCTCAAACTCCAACCCAAAATTTCTTTGAAGTTGGTTGTTGCCGATTACAATTCCAAAGATAATATCCTCAGGCAATTGGTGGAATTGGTTCCCTCTTCAGACCTCGTCGCATCTGCAAAGTACACTGCCAAGCCCACATTAGGCCACAAAGATGAGATTCACCATGTTTTCGCTCCGGACTCAAAGACAGTGGGCGCTTTTTTCCCTACTGTGTTCGCCGGTTTGGCATTGGCTTTGTTCGCTGGATTATGGGTGGCATGGGGCTCGTTTCTTGGGCCCAACTTGATGGGAACATTAAGGCTGGTCGCCCCCATCCAATTGCTGTTCAATGTCGTGTTTTTGTGCTCATTGTTGGGTTTTGAATATACGTTCATTCAGTACTACTTGGGCCAGCTGATCTTTACCACCCTTTTCTACGCCTTTGTCCTTGCCTTCCCCTCTTTGTTTTTCGGGTCTAGAGTCTTGCGCGGATTAAGCAGGGATCGTGCATTGAATAAAAACTAACTACACGTCTATAATCTTACACTTCGATAGTATAGAACACCGTCCCAAATTTAGTCCACTAGCTATCCATTCTTCCCACTTCTTCACAAAACAAGAGGCGGTTAGTAGATATTTGAGAACATTTGCTTTGATTTTGGTGCCGATTGCTAGGAAAACAATTGAGACCTATGATAGTGTCGCTGTCGGCGCAGTCGATACCAGCTCGAATACAGGTGTCCCCGTAAGGATTTCACGAGGGTTGCACAATAACACTTCACACTTCATCCACATAGGAGTTGCCGATCCATCTAAATCGGTAAAAGTTATCAAATATCGAAGTACCCATCGAATTGGCTGCGACTATTTTGCCTGTAATCAAGCCCATGGGCATGACTGAATACGAGCGCGAATCGAGCGAATGGCACAAGTTGTCGCCGGTACACCAAACATGACCCGCCGGGATGGTCACAAACTTATTGAATCCATCATGTCTCCTCGATTCCAATTCACTGTTGGTAAGCGGAGATGAAGAGCTCGGGTCTACAAGGACGGTATCTCCTGGCATGCCTGTGACACGCTTGCACACACGATGATTCGGATCACTGGGTTTGACTGCCACGACGCAGTCTCCCATCTCGATTCCGCTGCCTAGCCGGTACAGTTTCAACACATGCACGTAATCCGATAAGCTGTGTAGTGTGGGGAGCATGGACTCGCCCCTAGTTTCCGTGAATTCATACACATATTCATGCGCCAAATGCGCGGCACAGCCTGCCCGCAAAGTCCATGAAACGGTGGAGCCCACAAATCTGAATGCCTCCTTCAGCATGTGAAGATTGACAAAATTCAGATTATTTGTCTACAATTGTTCGCCCGAAATGTTCGAGTCTGAGATCCACGCACCATCTATGTGTACGGTTGTGGGTCTGGCCCCGAGATTTGACTTACCTTATAAGATTATTCAGGATCATGTTTCTTTTATTCTTATTATACAAGATATGCTTAGTAGACAAAGCCCAAGATCTTACCGGAGACGTGCTTTCTTCTGGCCTCTTCGTGATCCATGATACCAGCAGAGGTAGTTAAGATGACGTAACCGAACTGTCTGGCAGGCAACAAGTTGTCAGTCCATCTCTCAATGTCAGAAATTTTGACGTTGAATCTAGGGGAGATGACACCACATTTGTTCAATCTCCCGTTCAACTGGACAACGATCTTTCCAGATCTGTGGTCATCAACATATTCAAATTCACCAATGTATCCTGTTTAAGTTAGTGTTTGCAAATCTCGAGGAGAGAATCCCGTCAACGTAAGCTCCAACACACATGGAGGGGAAAAAATTGTATAGGAAAAGTAAACGCATCAAGGTAATCTGTGATCAGCATAAAGCCTCTCTACCAAGACCGTGTAAGAAGCGATTCCCGCGTTGTTCTCCCGGACACTTAAAAGACAGCATGGGACTGAGCACCGATCAAACCATCCAGTTATCAGTCCGGGATTTGTGATTGGTAGGAGCTCCGTATCGAATAGGGAGAAAAAAATAGAAAACATACCATGTCTTTGCATCACAGTCAAAAACTTGATAATAACCTTAGAAGAAGGTCTGATCATGACCTGACGCTTTCCGGTCTTCTCGGCGTTGTTGATGGCATTCAATGCATCTGCTAAAACGGAGGTTCTGGTCATTTTATACTAGAAAGGTTAGATGTTTGAGATCTCACCTAAATGGATAGGCAAAATAGCAAAAGCCACATGAGTGTCCCCCGCAAAAAAGGATTCATGAGCCTAGAAGCGACATTCCCATACTGGTCATGGCCGCTTTGAAACGTAAAGTGTTAGTGTCCTCGAGGGCCGGATCCGATTTGTTGAATGCGGAATGTCGTACCCACTCGAGATTCGAGCTCTCGAGTAATTGTACAGCATAATCAAGGCCTTCTACGCCCGTTCGCATAGAATGCCCTTACCATGTTAACAATTCCAAGGACAAGACTAATTTTTACGCCTCACATTAAATCCTGCAAACTTAAAAATGGCACCAAGTCGAAACAGCGGAGACCGCTACCTCATGTGTCTTTTCCATCTCGTCTAGACGAAAATAAAACATACTTTGTATAAGGATTGAGTGTGAGTGTGAGTGTAGTAAGTGTGGGTGAAGCCAAAAGATGCGATTGAAAATTTTTACTGCTCGTTGAAGGCCGGAGGAATTGAAGGGGTTACCCGGCCAATATGTCAGAAAACATTAAATCGGTCACGTGCGCGTGTGTCCTCCGATATTTCTCCGTCTCCAAGATCGGTGCTGGTTCGGATCAGTAGATGTCATATGACAATAATATCGCTTCGAATGATGCTGCGGTGCGGGAATTGACAACGCTGCTTTTCACGAGAGTCAAGCCGGAATGTGTAGAATTGTTGAACCTCTCCAACGCATCCACATTAGACGCGCCCACAATCAATCGGCTCTTGACGGACTTGTGGCGACAACTAGAAGCTCATCATCTGATGCATAACCTTGGCCTCTACAACATTTCGCCAAATCTTGCGGATTACATTTTCGTTCCCTTATCAAATTTATTCAAGCACCCGAACCTCGATGATGCCATAATATCATCAACTCTAAAGATTATCTCGTTCTTGTGGCGTCATTCTTGGTCCTTCGGGCATTCTCCCGAGTTTGCCGATCAATGCTACGCGTTTATTCTCTTTTTGGCCGGCTGCAGAAAAAGTACCTGTGAGATTGCGTCAGAGGATTCCGGATTCAAATCAGACGCTGTCTTGGCCGTCTCGGCGCTAATTTCCTCTCTCCCGGTGGGTTACTTTGGTGATAAGCTGCACCCTCGGAGAATGCTGTATTTAGGTGACACCATAACGTTGTTTTTGACCATCATTACTTCATCTTCTGGAAGTTTGTCATATTCTCAGGTGGTGGTGGAATCGTTTAATGAGCTCCATAACCTCGTCCGCACATTCATGACGTCAGAGCAGATTTCACAAGTGCTTCCAGGTATTTCCTCCCAAATAATAGGATTTGGCCTCAAAAATAGATCCACGCAGTGTTGTATCATGGTCATGCGAGTGTTGCGCGAATGCATATGCCGATCTTTCAGCGATGACGAGTTAGGTGCCTCCGTCTCCAGTGTGAACTCGGTAACGGACTTGACCGATTTAATGCAAGTGCAACAAGTCACGCATAAACAGCACGAACTTCGCGTTAGCTTGAAGTCAAATTCCGTGGTCCGCACAGAGTCGTGGCTCCAAGCCACCTCGAAGCAATTGAAGCTTGCACTTATCCCCTTCTTCAAAACCCTCGCATCGTCTCAGTTTGATACTAAAATTGCCACCCATGTCGCCTTACAAGAAGAAATTGTCCTATTTTTCAAACGCATCATGAAAAATTGTTTTGTGTCACTTTTTAATGATTTTGCATCGCTCGCTATAGATGTCTACGCGCTGCTCATCACCATAGTATGGTCCAATGAACAACACCCAGGAATCATGCTCATGAAAGAATTGGTGGAGGTCGTCTCCCACAACTATGGCGCCATAGTGGATTCGCGAGAAAAGTCGCGTCTCACTCTAGATCTTTTGGGATTGAAAATCAATGACTTGCTAGAGGACAAATTCAGGATTGTGATTTCATCCACTAACGAAGACAAGATACATTCATTCTTTGTCGCGGTGACCTTTCAGCTTGTTCTCTACAGTTCAATAGCCACTGCTCTCCTTTTGAAAGCTGAATCTTTCAGCACTTTGCGTGAACGATTCTTGCGTCTTCTAACCTCGTATCTCGCCGAGTCTCTTGAATTCGACAATTCCAAACCCAAACACAAAGGAATTGGAGCTGATCCTCGGCAACTCTTATCCGCTGCTCCTGGCCAACCCACAAACAGATTAGATGATATTGAGCTCCCACTGCATATAAACGCGAAGCAAATATCATCAAGCGTATCCAGACCGCGAGTCTCAAATTCCTCGTACTCCACGAATTTGATGCTTTTGGTCAACAACTTGGATTTAGATGGTGGTCTCGCTCGTGTGAATTCCGACGATTCTTCTCGGATGTTTCCTCAGCTACTAACTGCCAAGACTGAGCAACTTGTGAAGCAATGCATTCTCCAGTTGAGTCGGATAGATACTGCTTCGGAACTTGGTGTCAATGAATTTGCAGGTTTACTCACAATCGAATCCAAAACCAATATGTATTCTAGAGCGGTCGCGCTCTGGATCGCAAACATTGCTCTCGACAAGCTCACGGAGGATCAAGGACTCGATCTTGACGCCATCATGATGTTTGATGACGAGGTGAAATGCGTTGAGTCAGAAAAGCAAGAAATCCTTTTCTTGATTATGAATAGATCTCAAGATCTTTTGAGTGACGCAATTGACCAATCCAAACTTGGAGTCTCAACTGCTGGCTCGACCATGGCCTATATCGCCGCAATCCAAAGTGTGGGGAAAATCTCGAATTGCATACCTCTTGCTGAATTTCAGGAGGACTTTATGATCGAATACTTATACCCTCTACTAGAGGCACTCACCCTCAGCGGATGTCCCGGTGTCCAGGCTCAAGCCTATGAATCACTTCAAGTCATTGTCAATAATTATTACAAAGGCTCAGTCAAGCAGCTTTTGCTAGATAATCTGGACTATTTGATTGATAGTATCAGCTTGCAGCTACTGGTCCCCAGCGGCTTGACTCCCTCGGTACTGGGAATTCTTGTTATCTTGGTTAAGGTTGCCGGGTCGCAGCTTCTCCTTTCTAATCAGATCAACGATGTCATCACCGAAATGTTTATTGTTATTGACCTTTTTCACGGTTATCCCCAATTAGTCGAATCGTTCTTTTTCGTTTTTGAGGAATTGTTGATGCAAATACAGCAAAGCTATACGATCCCCAAATCTGTTGAGGATGGGAATAGCACCTCCGCATATAATCCGTGGGGTTTGACGAATATGAGTCTGCTAGCAGCCTTGGTGAATGATTCTGCTCGCGTTTTCGAGCCATCAGAAGATTATGATTCCACGCGCGAATACTTTACGAGAAAGCCCGACACCCCTTTCAAAGAACAAATGGAAGATTCCGATGACGAAGATGACGAGCAAACACCTTCTCAAGAGGAGGTCTGGACGTGTCCTGTGCCGCAACCAGTATACCTTTTGGCGCAGCGGATCTTTAATTACGGCTTTCTAATGCTCCAGCAACTGTCTGATTCTCTCAAAGTTCAAGCTCTCAAAACTTTGCGCCAGTGCTATCCCATTTTGTGCTCCAATTATCAGCTCGTCCCATTGGTCATCGCACAAAATTGGCTGGCATTATTGGCTTTGATGAGTGGAAGGGGCACATTATCCGAGTCTGTTGAAGGTCAGCTGCACTCTGACAACGTTATCCAAGCAGCCACGCGTCTTGCGATTGATATTGTCGAGGAGGATGGTCGTCGCCGCGAGCAATTTATGAGCCGGCGCTTCTATGAGCTGTGCGAATTCCTATTTGCCAATGCGCGTGCATTCAAGCCTTTTGCTAATTCTGCCAAGCATATTAATGCAGGGTCTCGGGCTGTCGAAGCCAGAGGTATCTATGCCGATCCCAAGACCTCCGCGCTCTACGTTCAATATATCCTTGCGGGACTCTCGGCATATGGGCGCACCGTCCCCGATACTGTTAAATACCGTATGGTGGACGCGTGCGTCAAGCTCGGTATTCCCAGAAACACGTTCATGAGTCAAGACGCCGAAAATATCAAGTACGTCATACTGCATGGCGTAGAAGCGTCTCAATGTTGAAATGATGCGACGTTTCAACGCCTGATACGCTATGTGAAAGTAGCAGTGAGATTGACTTGAACGAAATATTTTCACCGAGAACATTCCACCACCGATCATAATATTGGTACTACGTTTGAAAGATGCCGCGAAGAATGCCCGAACTATGACCTAGGAAATTGGTCAAAGAAATGTGCCGATTGTCGTTGCAAAATGCCGCATGTTTGGGTCACGGAGAGCGCTGTTGCCTCGTCAAGAACCTAGAGCTACTCATGGCGGCCCTTTGCTCAAACTTGTGTTGTGTCGGACGAAGATCGTTCTGATGATGAACCGAGACGTGGCGCAAATGAGAGAGAGGAGGTCGTGTTTGTCTCGGATAGTTATGAGTCCGATGGCAATTTGGGGGGCAGTGTCGACGATGCATATCCAGACCTGGCGAAGCCGTTTTTGACGACGACACCGGGTTCAGAGCCCACGACAAGACCCAACTCAGGATTTATGATAACAGTCTCAGAGAAGTTTCCCCGTCACCATGCAAAATCAAAAGGCCTGCAAGGCTATTCTTGCTCTTCCGTGTAAGAAGGGCTTACCGCTTTCGACCAACGCCAAGCCCAGCCGCCGAGCTCATTCATGAAATAGTTACGTGCCATCTTCACTACGAAACGAAAGTTTACAACCATGAAACTGCTGCAGTGTGCCTGAACGCTTTCGATATCATCGCGTAGGTGCATGGGCTGTCTCATTTCCCCAAATTCAAACCCTGTTGTTGGACAAACCGCTTGTATATGGCATTCTGGGGGCTGGAGCTGCACTGTTTGCGCCCGAAGAGGAGTGAAGAAAAAACGCAAACAGATAACTTGCCAAGGGGGTCAAACTGGCGGTATCGCTTCCTCGCATGCAAATCGACATCTCGGATTTCCAGCTGGTAATTGTCGTGCACCTCTCCGGGTACATAATTCATTTGGGAGCTCATGAAGTCATACAAAGTGAGGGAGGTGCATTGATTACAGCCGGCATGGCTATATTAATGTCCTCTCGAGGGTTACGTTCCCACCTTGCACGCAAGTCACATGAAGTTCAGGACAGAGTGGACCCCGCTGTCTGGAGAGGTTAGGACAGGAAAGATGGATATTGAGGTGAAACGACTGGCGTAGAGGGCTGAAGGTATGGGGGAATCTTTGAACCGACGAAAATCCCTGCTTCAACTCTGTGAAAGTCATACTAGGGTCAGATCGGAAAAGGATCATTGAAGAAGTCAGCAACCGTCGGGAGTCATTCGTTCCGATCTCAATGCTCGCTCGCATAAATTTTGAAACAAATAATAGCGGGATGACTACTTACAGAGTCTACAAATAAATTGAAACTTGTCAGGGCTTCGAATAAAGTCAGAATTTACTTGCGTGCTTGCCACGCGAATCTTTTGGTGAAGCTTAGCCCTGTCCAACTCTCGCGCTGCTCGTTAAAAGAGAGCCGATGCTTCGCAGGCGAAACGATTAAGCAAGGGCCCATCAAGCACTAGTTGGGGAACAACTTATTATAAAGAGTGCCCGTACTTATTGAGTTGACACACTCTGAGTAAAGGACTATGAAGCTTCACGCTTCGTCGAGCATGCCGTATAGCCCTCGTCACAAGGTGAAGAGATATCCCTCGCAATCTGGGAGTTCGCCGGGACACATCAGTCGGAGTCGGGCTTATCGTATCTGTACGCGAAGTCGAACAATCACGTATTGACTGTAACTGTTAACGCTTGTGTAACATCGAAAATTTATCCACATGGTAAATGTACATCAAGTCTGAACGTGGTCTTGGTCACAGAATTCTTCAGTATTGCGGCAAGAATGTTTTGAGCACCCCCATGCCCCCGCATGGTTATTGTCAGCTGTCATCACAGATTGGTGGGAAAGAGATGATTACCTCGCTCATTGTACACATTTCATTATACTTGTTACCGGTATGCGGTTAGATTGTGTGATTTTTTCAATTTGCAAGTCTAGTAAATTCTTCAAGTGCTACGGTGCATGTACGGTATTCTTATTCAATCCAATTTGACCGCGGTTTTGATTTAAACCTTTTCCCTATAGAAAAAGTCTGTGCTTGTATTAGTCTGTAGTCTTTAATACGAGTCAGAAGTTAAAGATAAACACCCGGCTCACCTGGACTTGCGATGCTAGCAAACTTAGATAGTACATAGCTAAATAAGCTGCGAATACAAGTTACAATTTCAAGAAAGAAGACATCAGATGAATACTATTAATGGGTCTACTCAATCGCTTTTATCATCTTTCATCGCCCCTGATATGCTTTTTGTCCTGCTCCTCGAACTGTGAGTTACAAATGCGGATCCGAGCCCAAATAGGCCCAACCAATATCTTAGTGGCGTTGTTCTTTGCAAATCGCTACGATGTTGCCTCGTCTACTTCAATGATTTACAAACTTGAATGAATTTGACGCGAATTCCACTCTTTTTGTCACGCGAATTCGAAAATTGACAATGACTGCGATCTTGATGTTATGAAAGTCTGCCCCGGAGTGGTCACATATGAGGCAAACCTCTTTGATACCACTACACGTAGCTTCCAAGGTCAATTAGGCTCCATCATTCTTCAAGCTCAGGGACATTACTTGAAGCGATCCACGGACATGTCTGCATATGATCGCTTTCGATTCCTAGCGGCAGCTGAGTTTGATGCGTGCGACGTGAGAGCCTATGGTGGGAGAAATCTTGCGAGGGAGGGATCCAACAATAGATCGGGATAGTCTGGGAAGATCTGTTGCATTTGAAGAGCTGGGTCAATGTACCAACAATTGGGTATCACTTACGATCATTTTTTAATAAAAAAGAATCCCAGTAAGGACTCAGCTCGTACTCCCAGGCTCGACGACTTCTTGCATTTCCACATCGGTGTCTATGACGTCCGCTGAGCTTGACTGCGCCTCAGTGCTCACGAGATCAATTAGGGGTGCAGGGCCTGCTGTAGATACGGGGTTGTGTGAGAATGCTAATGTTTGCTGTCCTTTGGGCAATGATGCCGGCGCAGGCTTTGGATGATCTTGCTTCTTTTTGGTCACGGGGGTTTCTGGAGCTTCATGCAGTGAATGGCCGCTGGGGATAGAGAAGTCTGGCTCGAGGGGCAGGGGATCCGTGCTCAAGGCGATCGACTTATTCTTGACGAGATCAGCGAGGATCTGAGTTTTGGGTATAGTATCTGATAAGAATGAAAATGCGTCGTGATGGTCCACAGCACTACTCAAGTCCTTGTATTGAACTTTTTTACGCCGGTCGACCTTGGCCATCAAGCTCGCTTGCTCGGTGAGATGCTGAATGAAAAGCTCGGTCGCCAATCCCGTGGCATAAACAGCACCGCGTGAAACTCCAACATAGGCAGGATCCATCTGCATGATTCTACGAATCTTGGCCTGGGGAAGAGACAAAGCATCCACATGTTCCGAATCCAAGGCTCCTTCAATAGAGCCCGAGGGTACCTCCTGCATAGGATCCTCGTCTCTTTGACTGCTCGCCTTCAAAACGTCGTCATCTGGAGGTCCAACATCTTCTATTGCATCGGAAGAAGCTTGAAGATGTTGAGACGAAAAGGTCGCAGGGCCATCGGCCAGTGTGCCAATTGCTTGAGAGCTTGGATCAATTGGATCATCGAGTGGGTTGTTCGTCACTTGTGAAGAAATCTCCAAAGGGGGACCGGGCGCACGCTTTTCCTCCAATGGTAAAGTTGGGATATCCTCGCCCACTTCCGCGTCCATTCTATTTGCAATATGTGACGTAGCTTGAGGCGATTCCTGCATCGGCCAGCACTATTGTTGTGTTGAGCAGGACCGACCCGATCCTGAAAATTGGATACAGTATCACGTGTCGTCATAGTCCTCGAGATGCACTACAAGTGACTTGTCACAAAGTATTGGGGAGTAGATTATACGTATATACAGATAAGAGGCTTTCCATTGGTAAATTTAAGTTGATGATTCTTTGGTTGGTGCCTCTACAGAGATACGGGTACTCTCATTTTGTGCAATCTCCTCATTGACGAACTCTTCCAAGTATTGGCTCTCTTCCAAATTCACATCATTATAGTTCTCACCGTGCTCGATGAAATCAATGATATTCTTAAAGGCGAGCTGGGCATTTTTGGCTCCGTCGGGATATCCAATGAACTTCTGATGGATCTGAGGGACTCTGGGAGATACCAAAGACTTTAATTCCGAGGTCTCGAGGTTTGGAGGAACAACATAGGTGCGCACCTTATTCCAGTTAACTATGTATCTTCCATGAGAATCCTGCAGGCCAACACCGGACGAGCGAGTACCTTTGTAATAGTGCTTGTTACCCTGTTTGGTGGTGAGCGGATGTCTTTTTGAGCCTGTTTTCGTGATACCATACCACAACTGGCCATCTTTGAAAGTCTGCCACGGCCGCCTCAACTGGTTGACGCATGACTGCTGGAAGAAACGGATCTGGGACACCTGCATTTGTAGGGGAGCAGCACGATTTCGGGTACCGAAAACTGTGATCGCAGCGGTGTGAATTTTCAGAAGCTGTGACTGCACAGAGTGTCGTGCAAAGGCACAAATGGTGCCGACCGTGAGACCATAGCTTTTGCCGGCTGCGGCGCATCTGCAATTCACATCCAAAGCGCCTCTTCCTACAGTGCCTTGTTGCCAACACGCCGAACTTGTGATACTTCTCCAGCTACCAAGCTCATATATTGAAACAAGATAGAGATGTGAGATAGCTTGTACACATTGGACAAGTCGACATTCGAGCCTCTGAATTCCCCCCTTATTTGATTGGGGATTTGCCTCTTCTTGATGAATTTGTGGCGATCGTCCGCGCCATATCAACGCGCCAAAGCCTAGAGGCCAGCGCTCAACCGGACGAACCGTTGCCGCACACGAACATTCCAGAACTACCAAGCCGTATACGCTTCCACCAAAAAATACCGCCTAGACTCGGGGTGACACCCAGCTAGGGAATATTCACTGTATACACACTGAGTTCGAAAGAAAATAAATGGTGGACAATTCCTGCGGTCTGATCTCCAATTGATGGGCAGAGCTCGTATCTGTACGAATCGGGGACGATGGATGAATCTGACGACGCGCTTGCGATGATGAGTTTCTTTTACAAAGAATAGACGACTATATCTCGGCGCTAGTGTCATTAACGTGACTAGGGCTCGGAATGTTGTCGTGAGAGTTCCCGGAACGGTTTGTCGGCTTGTTTTGTTGACAGTTTCAACTCGAAATTTCGTGAACGCGAGGTGTTCAAGGCGCGCTCACACGCTCTCATGGTGGGCTGCATTTGATCACGATAGACGACATGATGACCCAGCCCAAGTAGAAATTTCATGGAACGCGTATTCACCCTAGACGACGACATGATTTTTTAAGGTTGAGACACCCCTCGCTGATACGGCTCGGATATGGACTAATCCTCATTTTCGATGGGTAGGATTTTTCGGAACTATAAGTATCCTGTGTCGTCCTCTGGTCGGATTCTTGTGTCTTACCTCAATAGGTTCACTCGCTTTTTTCCTACTTTCTTTTCTTTGATTATGAAGTGGCAAGATCTTTTGGCGTTATCTCTTATCGGGGCCTCTGCCTTGGCAGATAGTTCCCAAGCCAGCGATGCAGAGTGTCATAGCCCCGCATGTCTCACCTCGCGGTCTATCAAAAGCAGTGATGCTAGAACAGGCAAAGGTGCTGCTCATGCCAGCGGTACTGGTGACAACGTCGTCACAGATTCCGACGTGACTCAGAATGGAGCTTACGCTCACGGCCAAGCTTCTGGTAAGGATGCCTCTGCTTCGGCTCACGCTGAAATGAATTTTGGAGCAAGCGATGGTGATGTTCTGCCCAACGATCAAATGGAAGCTCAGGGAGCATGTCAAAATGCTGCATGCAACTTGGTGAAGCTGGAGAAGCATGCCAACCCCCCCGTGTCTGGCTCTCCGGGATCTGTGAGCGGCAATGATTCTGGTTCGCCAAGCGGTTGCAGAACCGGCCGTCAAGCCGATTCTCTTGACGGACACGAGTCTGGTCCCCAATCTGGTCTCCTCGGCGATAATCAGTCTGAACCCCAATTTGGTTCTCCAAACGGTCAAAAGAATGACGCTCAATCTAACCGCGGCCAACAATCAAGGGACCCCTTGTCAGGTGGAAGACAGGGCAACGTTGACGCCTCTGTCAATATGTTACCGGTGAATTCGGCATTTAACCAATTCGCCGGAGGTGCTTGCATCAGCGGATTGTGCCTGCTGTCTGAAATCAAACTTGGCGGAGAGATGCAACTGATCCTCAATTCATGGAAAGCTCCCAAGTTTGAAGTTGTCGGTCAGGCTCAAAACTCCGCTCCCGTTATCAAGTCCAATTATATCACCAGTCCCGCCGAAATAAAGTACCGAGTCATGAGTGACCTTCAATGTGCGTACGGGCCAGCTGTGAACGTGTTCAGTGGCTCTGCAATGAATACAAGTTTCTCAATCGCAGCTTCAGCGATGGCATCGCTCTCTTCTGGGCAAGGTCCGATTGAGATTTTCACGCCATTGGTCAACTCTGCCGAGCATGGCTTTGAAAGTAAACCAGCAGACATCAAGCTCCCCCCAGGAACTAACAATGGAAATGCACCCATCGCCACCAACAAATTCCACACCAACATGATTGTGGGTGCTCTGAACCATTTGTCATTTACTGGTGCGTATGGTGTCGCTTTCGCGAACGGCAAGTCACCGGAGAAGACCGAGAAGAAGACATTGGTTGGACTTTCGCTCCAGCATTTCCCCAAAGAAAAGCAGCTGCCGGATGCGAAAAGATCAGCGGTTTACAACTTTCCTGATGCCTTGGAAATGGTTATTGGGGCTCAAGAATTGAACGGCGCCACGGCTGCTTATAAGACTTCTGCAATTCGCAGTATGTCCTTGTTGGCCACCATCGCTGCTGACGAGAAGAACTACATTGAATTCCCCATTGTGCAAGGTATGGGTTTTGTGACTGCTATTTACCACGGTGGCTTGACCCCAAAAATTAGCAGTAAGAACCAAATCACAACGCTTGAAAAGGTATCCGTTACCCGGGGGGATGTCCAAAAGTACAAGGCCACTTTGAATACCAAGGTGCTGTTTCTTATTTATGCCACTCGTCCTCATAATGGTGCTGCCAAGCAACCCGTGCGCCTCGAGAATCGTGGCACTGGCGATCTCTTGTCGCTCAGTAGCACGACTAACGAGATTATTGCTAACGGGCCTCTGGATGGATTGGTTCTTCAAATTGCCAAGACGCCCGAGGATACAAACAGTCAATCCTTTTACGATGCGAGCGCTGGATCCTATGTCATCACCGCGACCGTTCTGGGATCGGCCACTCCAGGCAAGCAAGCTTCGTACAAGATTGATTATAATGTTGCAGGGTTTGGCAAGACTCCTCTTATTTTCGCCATGCCTCACATGATGACATGTCTTGATCAAGCCACCAAGGCCAGAGTGACCAATATCCAAATGTCTTCTGGTACCGAGGGAGAAATGACCGGTATCATGTCATACAGCTTGGTGATGAATGAAAAGTTTGCTCAAAACTTGCTGTTTGGACCTTGGGCCAATGGTATGGAGCGAACGGACTATACCCCTGGTCAAGTGAGTGAGATTGCCAAAGCACTCGAAACAGACCTTGCGCTTGAAGTGACGAAAGCGGTGAAGGACGAGTCGAACACTTATTTTGCCGCAAAAGTGCTCAGTCGCCATGCGTTCGTCTTGGCCACAGCAGATTTGATTGGAATTAAACAAATTGATTTGACGAAAATGAAGGAGGCTTTGAACATTTTTATCACAAACAAGCAGAAATTCCCAATCCACTATGATACCGTCTGCAAGGGTATCGTGCCTGCGAAGCCCAAGTTTGCGGATGCCAAGGATGATGTTGAGTACGGGTCATGGAGATATGCCAATCACAACTACCACTATGGGTACCTTGTCCACGCTGCTGCAGTCGTTGGTTATTTGGACTCTAAGAAGGGGGGATCTTGGCTCCAGCAGAATATGCATTACTTTAACACTTTGGTGAGGGACGTGATGACACCCGTTGAAAACGATCCCGAATTCCCCTTTTCGAGAAGTTTTGATTGGTTTGCTGGCCACTCGTGGGCTACTGGTGCCAGGGAAGATCCTGATGGGCAGGTCCAATCCTCTGCCGGTGAAGATGTCCACTTTGCTTATGCAATGAAATTGTGGGGTGGTGTCACGAAAGACGTGGCCATGGAGGCCAGAGGGGACTTGATGTTGGCAGTCTTGGCTCGTTCTCTCAACCAGTACCACTTTTTCTCGTCGGATGCTGCTGCGTCTGGTTACGGGAAATACAAGGTCGCTGGTCTCATGTACCACAACAAACTTGCTTACGAGACCTTTTTCGGAAACAAACCCGAATTCATCCACGGCGTGCACGTGTTGCCCATCAGTCCAGCCACTGCGTTTGTTCGCTCGAAGGAATTTGCCCAAGCAGAATGGAACCTGCTTATTGCACCAGTGATTGCAAAGGCAGACACGAAATGGAAAACGATATTAAAACTCAACAGCGCCTTGTTTAATCCCTCGCAGGCGTACAAATACTTTAAAGACATTGTTTGGAAAGCAGATGAGCACGACCAGGGCCAAAGTAAGACGTGGGGATTGGCTTATACTGGTGCTTTGATGTCTTGGAACAACAACTTGGGATCTGGCAGCGACAAACTGGACACGGGCTCTACCCAAACCGGGGCCAGCCCCCAAATGGACTCTCAGGATGAAAGTTCGATGCCAGAGTCGGACGCTCGAGTCGGCAGCGAGAACTTTGCTAACGGCGCTTCTCAGAAAGGCTCCCAAGGCGCACAACCACAGAGCCCTGGTGACGCCAAGACGTCTGCCGCCAAGCAAGCTTCTTCTCCATTGAAGAAAGTATGAGGCAGCAATCTTTGTCGATTTCTTTCCGGTGACTATAACCGCCTTTTGATCATGAGTATGGGGCGGAATGGCAGTTGGGAAGTGACTTGTACTACTTTATATATTTGAATTTTATTGATTTATCGTGTTGTGGAACTTTGCCTGTGAGATTCTCCTCTAGCGAGGCCTGATATTCGGAGCTGCCTTGAGTGGTATCGTGGTTGCAATAGAGAATATCCTTTTTCCACTGTGGTTCACGTGTCCCTCTCATATAAGTTATGTTGTACTTTTGCCTCAAAAAATAGATTAAATGAAGGTATGTTTCTGTTTGCAAAGAAGTTAGTGGGACGTTTAGAAGGCGGTGCCAATGAGCGAGGTCACTCCGATGAGGACAACGCATATTTCAAGAACACCCTTGAGATCAATAACAAGGGCCACGGCTTGCGTGTGATTCATGTGGAGCCGCACTCCCATGCACATGCAATAGGTTTGGAATCTTGGTTTGACTTTATAATCGGGATCAATGGTCATGACTTGCCCATGCTTCATCCCTCGCCATCTTTTTATGCAATCAATGATGATGGTACCATCAAAAGCGGCGGCGCGCACGCCGAAAATGAAGCCAACGCAATTGACTATGCGGTTTTGGAAGAGGAATTGATGCACAACCTCCATACAGGACAACCGGTCTCCCTCAGAGTTTGGAGCGCAAAGGGTGGTGTTATCAGAGAAGTGTCACTCGAGCTCAACTGCCAACAAGAGACAGAGGGTAGGAGCTTTTACTTTTACGACTACTTGGTTAGTGCAGGGTTAACAGTAGCTCCGAGGCATTTGAGAACTGCAACCCACGTGTGGCGCATCCTTCGATCCCACCCACAACTGCCCGCGTTCACTCTGCAACTTATGCCCTCTTCAGACTATATAATCGGCTGTGATTCTGCGTACACGGATGATACGGAGTTTACAGGGATGCTCGCTGCGGGAGGAGAGGCTTTGTTGTCACACTCAGTCCTTGAGTATTACAACTACCATTCTGCCAAGGAAAACTCTGATCAAGTTCCAATAACCTTTTTTGTCTATAACCACGACTATGACATTTTGAGACCAGTCACTGTCAGTCTATCGCGGTCGTGGTCAAAAGGCCAAAATAAGGGGCTATTGGGATGCGATGTGGGCTATGGATTGTTGCACCGAATCCCTGAGGTGGCCGGCAAGTTCGACGACAAGCTGATTGAAAGTTGCGCCGGCTCAACGTTATTGTCTGAAACGGAAAATTCGCAAACAACACCAAAGCCACTGGGCAATCATGGCGTATTGGCGTACTCGAATTTCGAAAATGGAGTTATAAGCGAGGAAGTGCACAGCCTTCCACGGCCTCAGAGTGGTCCTATTCCCGGAGTAAGTCGCATTAGTGCTTCAGGACAGCCTGTTAAGACCGAAGATCCCAATGTATCTGAGGGCCAAACCTTAATGGTCAGTCCGCCCGGGACAAATGTGCCTCGGAAGAAAAAAACACACGTGAGAACGCAAGTTACGGGAGAAATCACTGAGATAATGAACGAGGAGCTAGCGAGATCCAAAGCACGAGATGTGAAAGGACCACAGGAAGATTGTGATGCGATCCAACCACCACCATCTCGACCGCCGAGGAGTGATCAATAAAAGAGCTGGTGTCTTGATCGAGATTTAGATTTGGAGCGGGGCGATCAAAAATTGACCCGAAGCGCGACTTTAGGAACTCAGATCAAGGGTCAGGAAAAAAAAGTTTACTGGGCCATGAACTGTGGGGGGAAGGGGGGAAAGAAACAGCAAAAGGACAGGGGATCCATGACGACCAGCATTGATGGGCGTCCACTCAGCTTACATACAAGCGGGCGACGCTGCATCAGAGGGCAATACCGAAAAAACCACGATACATAGCGATTGTTTCGAGGTCAAGCACGGTATTAGTATGCAACGATATGAATTTTCTCCAAAGCCAACTTTTTACGCATATTATGAAGATTAGCTTAGCATCAGGCGATATATACTGTATAGCCTTGAGTAGACCGATTCCATTTCAAGCACCCCCAAGACATGCCCCGAAAGGAGTCACAGAAGCTTGAAATTTGCGCAAAAAAAACCTTGGGGATTTGCATCTTGGTGTGTGCCCCTCCCGAGATCAAGGCAATTATCTCAATGGGGAAAAAAGCTGCCCTCGTCTCAAATCACACGCGTCCTTCCCTGTTCCGTTGCCGCTACCGATCTGGCGCTACCGGCAATCTGCTCTTTTGTAGCCCGGACTTTGTTTTAGCTGCCACTGCTCATACGAGACCGTCTCTGGTTCCCGCTGTCTCCTTACCTCTCGCTCTCTTTGTGTAGGCCAATAGATTCTGGATTCTGGTGCTCTGCCTATTGTTGCACAGAGCCCTCACTGCTCCTTTGCTTTGTCCGAATCGCTCGTACTCATCGTCTCTTGTCGGTTTTTCTTCCTTCTCCATCTCGTTTTTGATTACCCCTCATGTCCAACCTGGTCCCTGTGGTCTTCAAGGCGATCTACTCAAGTGTATGTGTTCTCCTTTCACCCCTCCATCATGATCGTTACTAACCCATCTGTTTTAGACTGAAGTATATGAGTGCTCCTATAATGACGTCCCCATCATGCGCCGTTGCAAGGACGACTGGGTCAACGCTACTCAAATCTTAAAATGCTGCAATTTTCCCAAGGCTCGTCGCACAAAGATATTGGAAAAAGGCGTCCAATTGGGCTTGCATGAAAAAGTCCAGGGAGGCTTTGGTCGCTTCCAGGGAACTTGGGTGCCTCTCCCGGACGCTCAGCGCTTAGCCGCTGCTTACGGCCTTCTTCCTCACCATGCTCCTGTGCTTCACCTCGATCTTTCCGACCCAAACTTGAAGTTCGCACCGCGTCCTCGTCCTCCTCCAAAGGAACCCACCCCAGTGAAGCGCAAATACACAAAAAAGATAAAACTACCGGTCGGAACGCCTACCAAGAGTTCAAGAGGTCACTCAATGGGAACCTCGATGGACTTGAATGATACCTCTACCGCGTCGTTCGCTTCCGTAAATGGGTCTTTCACCGATGCCTCTCACAACTCCTTTGTTCCGATGAACAATCACGATATGTTGCCTCAACTGTCATTCACAACCCCAGATGCGTATGCGCAGATGTTGACCAACGAATCTCTCAAGAGAAACGAGCCTCAAGCATTTTTTTCGGATTCAACAAAAGCTCCAGAGCCGCCGTCCTTCCCGCCACCAAGGAGCAGCTTTCATCAGTACCAGCTCCTAGCTCCGACGTCGCAGCCGCAGCTGCATCAGCAGCAGCCACATCAAACGCATCATCAACCGCATCATCAACCGCATCAGCAGCAGCAATCACAACAACATCAGCAGCATCAATTCCAAAAACAAATTCAGCATCGTCCTCGTCAGCTGGACCCATTTCAGGGCTCCATGCCTCATACTGGCGTGTTTCTGTCCACCCCAACAGGGCAAACGCAGTATATGCCAAATAATTATGTGTTCCCCGACAAACTGAACTCTTTGTCGACGATAGAGTCTTCTCACGATGATTTGAGCAAGCCTCGAACGAAGGAAAGTGATACCTCCGTTTCATCCGCCGAAGACTACAACTCGAAAACATCTTTCTATGGGGATGCCTCAAAGGATTTCGGTCCAAAGACCTATGCCGCGCAGTTGCTACGCTTCTTCAGTGACGACTCTCAGTCGATTCCTCAGTTCCTCTATACAACCCCGCCTGACTTCAACATTGATCAAGCAATAGATGACGAGGGCCACACCGCATTGCACTGGGCAGCGTCCATTGGAAACTGCGACATGATCCATCTATTGCTCACAAAAAGTGCCAATTCACTTACTGTGAATAATTTTGGACTCAATCCGCTTTCTAAGCTGATTCTGTTCAACAACTGCTATGAGATGCGCAACTTTGATCGGGTGTTGAACGATTTGGAAACTTGTCTCATCCACACCGACATCAATGGCCGTACCCCGCTCCACTATTTGATGGAGTTCTCAAAAACAAACAGTAAGCGTGAAAGCTTGGGATATTACCTCGATATGATACTATACAAATTACATGCAATGAGTGAAGCCAATCAGCCAAGCAAGGTCGATTTGGTGCGCAACGTTATTGATCATCGTGACGTAAACGGAGATACATGCTTGCATTTAGCCATAAAATCTGGCAGCATGGACTTTTGCAAGATCTTGGTCCACCATGGCGCCCGTGACGACCTCGCCAATGCAAATAAAGAGACAGCGCGTTTCTTGATGAGCCAGCTTGATTTCCATGAACCGCTCACCAAAAACAACCTCCTGCAGATGCCTCGACACCCACTCACGCATGATTCGGCCCTGCAAATGCCGCAGATTTTCGTCCATGACCAACCAGCACCGCAATCAGTCGTCACGAATTCGCAGCAGGGCCACCCGTTTATCATGGAGACTCCAGTCCAGGCCATTGCAGATACTCCCGACACTCATAGAACCACGATCGCCAGAGGAGAGTCCGAGGATGAGTCCGAAAATGCACCTGCGAGTGTCTCTAATCGACAATTGGAGTCGTTACAACAAAAAATGGGCGAGACAGGTACATCGACTCCTGTCACGGACAAGGAGAATAAGGAGAACATCTTCTTTGGCTCTACTCCTCCAAAGATGGCTCTGGCTATCGCTACACCGCAAAGAAATACATATCACCTGTTGAACTCGGTGCAAGTTCCATTGCCCGCGATACTGGAGCACACAGATGAAAGCACTCCAAAGAAGGAACTGGGGGTATTGGAGCCCATCTGTCGCGTAACCCACCTGCCAAGACCTCCACAGTTGGACGCCAATGGACGTTTGATATCATGCGACGGCACCACCGAGTCGGGTCGCAGGACCGCATTGCCTGAATTATCAAAAATGGTGCTGGGGATGATACACTCACTCGAGGATAGCTATGCCAGAGAGAAACGGCATCTCGAAAGCAGTATTCATCGCCTTTCCCAAGAAGCTGCTCAGAAACGAGCTCAAATCGATGATTTTCTCATAGACTTGCAACAAAAATTGGTGAAATCTGGCTTTGATTGCCCAGAATCGTTCGCTGCCGCTAGCAGGGCAATCGATGAAGCATCGGGACAGTGCACAGAGGAGTTACATCGCCTCAACTCGCAAGCACAAAGATCGCTCTCAAAATTGTATATGGAGAAAGTCTCTGAGTGTCTCACTAATACCCCTGAGCCGAACGACCCGGACTCATCTCATGATAGCGTGGCACTTGCATTGAAATTGACCAAGCTTCAACTTGACCAAAATACTCTCGTGCAACGATATGCTCATGGGATTATGTCGTATGGGGCTGACGATAAAATGTACAAGTTCCGAAAGTTGATCGGCCTCAGTTGCGGCGTGCGAGTTGAAGAAGTGGATCTTCTCATTGATCGCATTCTTTTACATCTTATGGACTCGGGATCTCAATAGGTATAGACATCTTTTTCCAGTAACTTGATCAATAGCCATCACATGGATCCACAAGCCTTCGTCATTACAGGTCGTGCAGCGCACAAGGCCGTTGAATAAAATACAAACCCATTATCATCCTTGAATCTCCGAATCAATATCCATCATGTCAGTCCCATTGAGGAAGCCAAAAGCCGAGCCGCAGCAGAGTACGCCTGCCCTTCCCGTCATGCCCACAAAATATGAGGCCAGCCCAGTGACCCTTATAAATTTCCCATCGTCAGTAATGAATGGCGTCACGGCCGAAAATGGGCTCTACTCCTTGACATTCAAATCAATAAGTTGCTACAAGTTGGTAGATAATCTAGATATGATGCGCCGTGTTTTGATTGATCAGCAAAATACCGTATCCGAAACGGTAGTGTCTGAAACTCATTCTTCCTTGGAAGCCATGTTGAAATCACTTGACGAGACCTCACTGGCCAACGTCGAGGAATCAAGAAATTTGAATCACTCCTTATCGTCTATACATGAAGAAATCGAGAGCTTCAGGTCAAATGAAAGCGAGTACTCTGCTCTCAAAAGCAAAGTTGAGTTGGTGTGCGGTCAAAGCATCGGACGCGAAAAGTCGCCATATGCTATCCCCGTATTGGACGTCAAAATTCCCGGCTTGGAGGTTAGCTCTATAGACGATGTTCTGAATGTGGATATGAGCGTCTATGAAACTGCCTAACTAGTTGAACCAAATGTATAATATCACGCGATAGCTTCAATGGATGTACCATACACGAACCCCTACTCCAAACCGCCCAAGACCATACTTTTGATCACAACGTAATCATCGATTCCATACTTGGATCCTTCACGGCCAAAACCAGACTGATTCACCCCACCGAAAGGCAACGCTGCTTCGGATATCGCACCAGTGTTGACGCCAACCATACCGACATTGAGAGCAAGGCCAGCCTTGAATACCTTATTGACATCACGCGAGAAAAAGTATCCCGCCAAACCAACATCAGTATCGTTCGCCATCGCAATCACCTCATCGAACGTGCTGAACTTGATCAATGGAGCAACCGGTCCAAAGGTCTCCTCGTGGAAAATGTCCATCGCGGGAGTAACGTCTCCCAAAACCGTCAACTCATGGAATAAGTCACCAAGGTCTTTTCTTTGCTTACCGCCCACCAAAATCTTTGCGCCTTTTGTGCACGCGTCTTCAATGTGTGCACGAACCTTCTCTGCCGACTTTTCATGTATCACTGGACCATGGGTAACGCCCTCCTCCATACCATTGCCCATGACTGTCTCTTTCACCTTTGCCACAAATCTCTCTGCAAAGGCATCGTACAACAGCTCGTGAACAAATATACGATTCGCGCACACACACGTCTGGCCGGATGATCGGAATTTAGAGCCCATTGCCCCGATGATCGCCTTGTCCAAATCGGCATCTTCGAATACTATGAACGGCGCGTTACCTCCAAGTTCAAAGGATAACTTTTTGAGAGTGGAAGCCGATTGCTCCATCAAGATCCGTCCGACTTGGGTGGATCCCGTGAAAGATACTTTCTTGATCAAGGGGTGTTCACAGATCAATTTGCCGATAGGTCCAGATCTCTTGGAAGGCAATACATTGACTGAGCCCTTGGGGAAGCCCGCTTGCTCGGCTAGATAAGCCAACAGAAGAGCCAGCAATGGTGTCTCTGAAGCTGGTTTGATTACTGAAGTACAACCAGCAGCGGTCGCAGCACCCAATTTACGGGCAATCATTGCCGCGGGGAAGTTCCACGGAGTCAAGATCCCACACACCCCAATAGGCTGTTTCACAGTCAAGATGCGGGCTGACTCATTCTGAGATGAAATGAAGTCTCCGCCAACACGCGGAGCTTCTTCAGCGAACCATTGGAAGAAGCCAGCAGAGTAAACGATCTCTCCAAGCGCATCTGCGTAAGGCTTGCCGTTTTCCAAAACAATGATTTTAGCCAAGTCTTCCTTGTTTTCCATTACAAGCGAGTAGAGTTTCTGTAGCAAGCCGGCACGGTACCGGCCGGTGGTACTTTTGAAGGTATCAAAGCAAGCTTGAGCGGCCTGAATAGCAACTTCATAGTCCTCGGCAGTCATACTGGGCACTGAAGCGACTTTGGCATCCTCGCCCAACCCAAAAGCAGGATTGTTCACGACAAAAGTGTCCTTGGATTGGCCGTTTGTCCACTCACCATTAACGAAACTCTTGGTTCTGAGAAGGTTGGGGTTCTTGAGACCCTTAAGAATATTAGCAGAATAAGTCATGGTCCTGATGAATTGTAACGTTCTGATAGCCACCATGAACAAATTGCGGCAGATTCAAGCAGCAATCACTTTTATAGTCGTAAAGGTCGTGTCTGAAGATCCCGAAATATCCGAGAAAATTAAATTGTGGGGAAGCGAATCGCGCGTTTGTTGCCGTGACGGGAAGCCAAAGCGGAATTCACGCGACTCTAGAAGGTGACGTAGAGGATGTGTCATGGCACAGGATTGCGTTCAAGTAAGTAGCGAAGCATTGCGAACGGATTGGATCCCATTCAAAGATGAAGTAAAAAGGGCGTCATCGACCAGAACTGCGAAACGACTTCAAGTAATCAGCTTTTCAAAAATATATGCCTTCAGCCAGATTTGAACTGACGATCTCCTCATTACTAGTGAGGTGCCTTACCAACTTGGCCATAAAGGCAAAGGAAAATTGCGACCTCGGTGAGGATCGAACTCACGCTCTCAAGATTAACAGTCTTACGCCTTAACCAGCTTGGCCACGAAGTCGAATTTTTCTCGAATGTTAGAGATCTGCTCGAGCTTCCTAGTATCCGTGGACTACTAGAGAGCAGGCTACTGTAAATGATTGTACAGAAATAAGCGTGGCCCCTAGACTTAGCCAGGGGACCGTTCAAACATTTATTCCCACGCCATGCGTCCACGGCACGTGTCCACAGTTGCGGGTAACTATAAAGTGCTATCAGTCCTTGCACAGGACTCGCCTTGGGCTTGGACCACCTCGGGTCCAATACCTCACATCGAAATTGGGTCAGACCCAGATACATCTCTCCAAGCCATCTGTGCACCGCGTAAAGTTCCACGACTATGTTCCTCCAGGGGGATACCTGCCTGGGACCAATATATTAATTGTCCCTGGGTTAGAGTACGAGAATCGATCCGGAGGGAGAGTCTCCGAACGTTATCCGTGGTATGAGCAGGTGCTTTCTTTATTAGCAATATCTGCGGTAGGATTACTCTAGTCAACAATAGTCTAAAAATCGATGAACATAAGAGTGTTGAGACTTGGTATCCTTTGATACTATATAATACTCTTTTTCCGATCACTCTCGCATCGAAGTTTCTACGGCACAACTTCCAGCTTCAATAGACTTCTTTTCCGCTACGAAGTTATGCATGTCCATGCCTGTAAAAGGATAACGAACTCCTTTCGGAGAACCACTCGCAATCTCACACCCCAGTCCTGTCTTTGTTAGTATCGTTTGACTCACCTACCTGCGCTGGTATGCAAAAATCCTGCGCTGATCATCCCCCAAGACTTTGCATCAATGCCCTGGAAGGCATCTGATGGCCAGATCCAGGCCCATAAGGATCCCCATGCCGAGCCTCCTCCCCCGTGTCGCTACGAGCGTTCGCTCGGGCAAAGATCGTGTTATTTTCTTTCTGGTGTTATTACTATGACATAGTTAATCACTGGGTGAGAGTTCGCACGCAAATCTTCTGCAAGGACTTAGTTGAGCGTTTTCAGGCTTGTACACGCATAAGTTCGGAGTGTAGAGGAGGTAGACAAGATGGACGTTGTGCCAAGGGGAATCAGACGCTAGAGTAGAGAGATGATGCTGAGTATGTTTGAGAGTGAGACTGTTATTGATGTGATTACTCCCGTAGCAGATATTGCTCAGAGAATGCCCCAGCTCATACCAAGAATCATGTAGAAGACACGACTAGCGGTGTGAATTCCACGATGGTTCCAACAGACGACCGCTCGTTCTGTCCATCCCAAACAAATCTCCACGCGCATATTGCGACGGGACCCGAAAAAGATCCGTGCACCGTTTCTGTCACAAGCACGCTGTTGCGAATATGAGGCGGGCCTACGATCAAGTTCTATTGGCAGCGATATCTTCCTAGGGTTGTTGACTCTTTGCTATCAGATTAAGAGTATTTTCAGAGTTGTGAGAGATAGTTCATAGGTGTCTAACTATCAGTACTATTGACAATAGTAGCTTGGAACAAACGCCCTCCTTCGAAATTCCGCCCCTGATAGTCTTCGGAACCGTTCAATAGTTTGTACGGTATATTGTGTTTGCTCAATAGCATTGACCTATTTGAAAGCACATCTGTTTCGCTGTGAGGGGGCGAGGATCGGTAATTTCATAGGATTGTTTGTTCGAACACCGGAGAATATCTAAATGACCCGGACATGGGCCAATCATGAGCCCGTAATCGAAAGCCATCGACAGTAAACATACAATATATTTCGACTCAGCCTATTCAAAGTTTTCTTGGCCGTAGTGTGCTTTCCATTCGCCATCAGTGCTGCGCAAAGACTTTGATAAATCCGATGTCACATTCATTTCTGCTGGACGAATTTGTTAAGTGCCAAATACTTTTCTTTGTGGGGTAAACTCCCAAACGACATCGAACGTATTCTCACATTGCTTTCCCGTGGAACTTTCGCGATCTAATTCCCTTTGACTCACGAGAGATTGTCAAAGGGCAGCAGGGTGAGTTTCCGTCTTTTCAGGAACAAGCATAAGTGAATTGGCCGCCTCATGATTGTGAGACAAGAGGATTTATGACAAAGGAATATGCAGAAAAGAAAAGGGGCCCCCAATACTCTGCAAAACGATTTGCCTTAGTGGACACTCTTCACTGTTTCGACCTCGACTCGATACTCAGAATGGGGCGGTCTGCACGAATGCAATCCGGTAAATAGCCATCGAGTGTCTGCAGTCCGAGCCGTTGTTTGGAAATTTGATTTGAAATCCGCTACTTCTCGTGCTCTTCTTCCCGCTGTTGCCCCTCCACGACTTCAACCGATTTCTCGGCTTCTAGTCAAACGATCAAGACCCAATTGTCATGAAGACTCGAGTGACACTAGCGTGTCTCGTTACACGCGATCGAAACCTCCTATTAAGAGTATACACAATGCCACGAAAAATCTCGAGCTGCTGATTCGTGGCTGATGATTGCCAAGATCGGACGTCATGACGTCTAAATTTTACGTGTCTAGTCAAGCAGGAATGCGAGGAAGTCAAGTTTTCCTCACATTCCTGCTAAAAGGTGTTGTGATATGACACGGTCTAGATTGCTGAGAGTATGCACTTTTCGCAGGATCTCTGATTGCTAAGTTAAGCTCATGTGTACACATTGATACTCTTATGTACACATTGATACTCTTATGTACACATTGATACTCTTATGTACTTATTGATGCTAAGTTCTATCTGCTCCTTCCTCGGTTTCCCGTCCTCTGTGGTTTTCTCATCGGGCATCGAGGCCGAGCCCGCATCCTCTGCTTTTGGTCTTGGCACGCCCTAACACTGGGGGGCCATCGCCATGGCCTTCCTAATTCGGCGCCACGTGATGTTCCTCGATTGTCCATCACGACAGCCAAGACAGCCACCCCTGCTCCTGCAGGTTATCTCGCACGAAAAAGAAATGCGGAGAGAAGCACGAGGACCGCGTATGCTGAAATACGGGTCGCTGATTGAGCCGTATCGAGTCAGTTCAATTCTCACAATCCAGCAGAAATTGACATGCTTAGGAACATGGGAGAGGCACGCATCTGTTGGCGTGCTCTGAGTCTGGAATCCCTCATTCAGATGCACATTGTGAGTTTCTTTTCCCCATTCCCGCGCTCTGAGAGCAATGTCCCAAGTGATCACGCATTATTCAATCAGACTGCCAATATTGGCTTCTCCTGTTAGGAATGCTGTGACATACGGGAGCGCTTGTGGGCCCTTGTGGTGAGGCGCGTGCCGAACTTCAAGCTGCAGCGCACTTCTATCACTTTCAGTGGCAGCCCTATATAAAGGGCCCATGCCGCCCCATGTGTCAGTCTTCGCGTCTCTATCGGTACGCAGTCACTCGCTCAAACTCAATCGTTACTAAAATATACACTATGCGCAACTTTGCCCTCGTTCAGTCATTGCTCGCAATCGCCCCTCTTATCATTGCCTCTACCAGCTCGAACAATGGTGGGAGTTACGCAGCTCTGGTTTCTTTGGAACCGAGACCACGAGGTGTCATCATCAAGAAAGATGATGCGGAATCTGTCCATACGGGGATACTCGAGAAGCGCAACGATAACCGTCATTCACCAAGGCCGCAGCAGAATCGCCCGCCTCATCCAAAGCCGCAGCAGAATCGTCCGTACTCCTCAAATTCGCAGCAGAATCATCCGC
This sequence comes from [Candida] argentea, assembly GCA_030581555.1. Lineage (NCBI taxonomy): Eukaryota > Fungi > Ascomycota > Pichiomycetes > Serinales > Debaryomycetaceae > [Candida] argentea. The sequence continues at coordinate 89,564 of JAKTTQ010000010.1, forward strand.
GTCCCTCAAATTCGCAGCAGAATCATCCGCGTCCCTCAAATTCGCAGCAGAATCATCCGCGTCCCTCAAATTCGCAGCAAAAACGTCCGTATTCCTCAAATTCGCAGCAGAATCGTCCGTATTCCTCAAATTCGCAGCAGAATCGTCCGTATTCTTCAAATTCGCAGCAGAATCGTCCGCAACCCTCAAATTCGCAGCAGAATCGTCCGCAACCCTCAAACTCGGAGCAAAATCGTCCGCGCCAGACTCAAGAACCGCGGAATGGCTCGCAGCATATCCCCTCTAAGCCGTTTGCTCCGCAGCACAATACAGCTCAACAAGAAGCTTATAATCAAGGAAGGGAAGTCGCTAACAACTATGCAGCGCCCGCGGGTGGAAATGTAAGCCGTGGCATGCCGGGCCTGATGCCACTGTACCGGAATGAAAATGCGGAGTCCGTTCGAGGACATCGGGATGTGAACGATGGTCATCCCGCCGTATCCCCTGAATTGGAGAAGAAATATCAAGCGCTCAGAGCTAAACATGTCAATAACCTCGCTGATCTTGATTATAAATATCATCCGGGGCATGGTGTAACTGATCTCAGGTATGATAAATTCAGAGCCACCTCTGTTCCCAACTATGAAGGCTCCGCCAAGAATGAGCGCGAGGAACAGCTCCGTTCGAATATTCAGGAATCGTCCGACGCTTTGGACCCTGTGAGAAAACAGCGTCACGCTGCGATAAGAGAGTACGAGGATGTAAGACATAAAGCCTATTGGCAAGGATTGGATGACCAATGGGCACACCAGAACAAAGCCTCTGCGGGCTCTAGCAGTGTCCCAAGCCAAATTAGAGAGGGGGACACTGGGACTGCTCAGCAACCGACCTCAAACCAGGGGCCGGAGCAGTTCAGGGGCTCATCTCAACAACAGCGACCTCTGCCAAACTATCAAGAAAACAGTAACTGGGACCCAAATTCAGACAGAGGATACTCCAACGGGCAGCCTCAACAAAACAGATATCCACAGCAGAATCGGGAATACGCGCCGGTGGCACCCAATCAGGGACAAGGGCAGTATTCAGGGTATCCTCAGTCAAACAATCCATGGGCATCCAACCATGGCCTGAATTCGAATGGAGGATACTCCAACGGGCAGCCTCAACAAAACAGATATCCACAGCAGAATCGGGAATACGCGCCGGTGGCACCCAATCAGGGACAAGGGCAGTATCCAGGGTCTTCTCAGTCAAACAATCCATGGGCATCCAACCATGGCCTGAATTCGAATGGAGGATACTCCAACGGGCCGTCTCAACAAAACGGATACCAACAGCAGAATCGGGAATACGCGCCGGTGGCACCCAATCAGGGACAAGGGCAGTATCCAGGGTCTTTTCAGTCAAACAATCAATGGAATCAGAATCAGCCACAGAACAACGTACAGTACTTTTATTATTGATGATAGAGCCAATACACTGATTGTTGAGTACGCCGCAATGAATGGCATCAGTAACATCGTTTGTGCTTCAATCTTTTTTTATAAATCTTCTATCGATCATTTGTGTTTTGTCCAGGTATCGTAAGTTGATGAACGTTCGAAAACAAAGTAGTATATATTTGAGCTCTTGGTGACAGGATGTCGAGATATGTGAGAAAGGGATATGGAGTGCAGTCGGATGAGGAAAATGCATTTAGATGTCGTCTAACCGTGAAAAGTCGTTGTCGTAGATCAAAAATGTATTCGTTGAGTTATCGTTTTTCTTGCCCGACCGAGGGGGCCAAATTGACGTTGATCTGTGAGTCGAAATGAACTGACGGTCGGCGCGGTTGAATGGGAGGCTATGATGGAGATCGGAGTGGTCTGTCGGTCCCAACTGTGAGCAGAACACAAAGTCGCAAGGTAAGGCCCCTGTGGCTTCACGGTTTGCGGCTGAGCAACGCAGCGACCGAAGCAGAAATACGATGAGTTTATGGTGGTCGGCTTCCGCGAACATGGCATGATGCCAAAGATAGGCTACCAACTATCTGGGAGCCGAGCAGAGACGATATCGGCGAAGTAAGAACTAGTCAAGGTTTCTGTTATGGGATGATGTCATTTATTCTCGA